>JACEIK010004619.1:16844-82227 GCA_018107945.1 Datura stramonium | reverse complement strand
CTGCCCAAACTTTGACTTATCTAAAAACAACCAAAAACTCGCTATTTCTCGGAAGTCCAGTAGGGAGAAATACTCACTTTTGGGCTAGGAGTATATTAACCCTAATTTGGAGTAATTCCACTTACTTTGACTCGGCGGATCACCGCTTCACCAGACGATTCTTGCGAAACTAACTCCGCAGGAATGTTATCTACAGCTTTATACTTCAGTATCCGAGATTAATTTGAGTTTGGACCACATTTGATGGCGTAATCAGATGGAATTTATATCGAACCCTCGTCTCCCTCTTCTCCCTAGTCGTTTTATGAAAGTTAAGAGTGAAAAATGAAATAAAAAACCGAAGTGGGGCTTTATATACTTTGGTCTGGACAGCCGCTCCGTGGCACGTTGGCCATCGCGGAGGGACAGCCTTCGTGGCACGTTTCCATCATGGAAGGGGTCTTCTCGGCCTCCTCTTGCGACGCTCCAACGGGGCGCTTGTCCGGTCTTCCCCCGGGCCTTTTTCTAGCATGTATGGCATTCTAAAACTCTTAACCAACATGCGAATAGGACATCTAAATGTCAAGAATTTACGGGGTGTAACAGTTACTGGTCGATGTTTTTGTTCAAGAATTTCCAGTGTAGACGACGGATCAAAACCACGACTCGTTGGAAGAAACCACGAGTCGTGGTGAGGCCCGTCGTAAGCAGGTTTAGATTTTGGGATGAGCAAGCAACAAATTATGTAAAGGATCATTGTTTCATAGGATAATTCATCCTTTCCGTTTGTTGGTCATTTCCAAAAGTAAGCTATAGCAGTGCAAACCACAAGCGACAGAACGGGTCGTCGTTAGCTCTAACGATTCGTTGGTTCCGTTCGTTAGTCCAACTCGGCCAATTTTCAGGGTAGATTCATTAAGGGCATTTTTGAATTTTCCATGCTAAGAGACCCTAAACTACGCTTTTTTAGCTTATGAAAGGTGGGTTTTTAAGGGGATAATTATTTCTAAGTCTTCATTCATGCATGCAAGAGTTTAGAGGGGTGATCAAAAGGTGATTCATGGTTTTCTTCCCCAATTCGTTTAAATTTCCTCTTGGGAATTCAAGGGAGGTTAAGAATCAGTTTTTCAAGGTATGTAAGGTTCTTACTGGGTGGTTTCTTCCACACCCATGCCCCTCCTCTACGATTTTACTAAAATTTCTAATAAAAACCCATGGGGTTTTAAAGTTGATTTATATAAAAGTATAGTGATTTATTAATGGGTTTTATGATTTTAGAATCTTATCGTATGCTATGGGTTTTGATTAGTTTTATTATTTAAATTATTCATAATGTTAGTTATTTTGATTTTATATAATTAAGCCTAATTATGCATGACCCATGATGAATCGATGTATGATCTTCTCTTCAATTGATGATATTGAAAAGCCCAATATGAATTATGATTTAAATTATGTATTTACTCAATTACCCATCACGATTTTATGAATTTCAAGCTATATGCATGATCTACAAGTATGTGTGAACTTTATGAATCATGAATCATGCTTTAGCCGACTCACGGGCCTTATGTCATAGCTAGTTCACGTATGTACAATTATATTTATGATTATCATGATTTAACTAGCCCATGAATCCATGCATGTTATAATATGAGCAATATATATATTTTGGGAGTAGTATCGAATACCGAGTAGGTTCGGGGCTCAGGTTAAGCCCCAGATCTTATAAACTACGTGCCACTGTAGGTATGTTTGGGACCCTTTTCATGACCGTCAACGGCCCAAATGGCCCTTTTTCATGGTGATATCACACTTTCATGGTTCTACCCTTGGCAAGGTACGGACACCCTCCCGACTAGGGTTACAAGTCGGGCTTCATGTGTACTCATATGGGGTATGTCGGTTAAGAGAATCACCTACTGTTCCTCATGATTTATGAATGTTATGATTATGTATTTTGGCTCAGGTCATGTTAAGTAAAGCTCTTTCCCTATGATTATGATTATGTTTACATTACGAGTGTTTTGAAAACCTTGGGCCTTATGACATTTTATGATTATTTACAATATGAGAATGATGTCCTACTCTTGTGATCATTTATGAGTTTTATATATACATTTTAAATGTCCATTTGACTTATCTTGCATACTCAGTACATTTCACGTACTGACCGCATACTTTTTATGTTGTATCGTTTCATGATACAGGACCCGGCTCTCAGGCTCACCCTCCACAATAATGCTTCAGAGGTTGTTATCAACGTATTTGGTGAGTCCTCACGTTCCGAGGGCCAAATGTTCAGACTCTATTCTTTTCTTTTGGTTTCAGAATTGTTGGGTTAGTTGGCGAGTTGTCCCATCAATCTGTCTTTCATGATTAGAGGTTTTTCAGACTACATGTTGTAATTAGTCGTTATATATGAATCATGTACTATCTTTCTCCTTTACTATATCACAATTACGTTTTCTTATGTTAAGTCTTCCACTCATGTGATTGAATTGGATGTATGCTCATGCCATGTGTTGACTTGGGGTCTCTGGGGGCTCCATGTCCCATGTCTATAATCCAGGTGTACGTTCGGGTCGTGAAAAACTTTGTATTAGAGCAATAGGTTTTGAGGTGTCCTAGGGTGTTTGAAATCCATGTTAAGTAGAGTCTTTTTCATGGGTGTGAAGCCTGCCACACTTATGAGGAAGAGGCTACGAGACATTTAGGAAGTGTTCCCTTCTTTCGTGATCTATGTTGTGCGATGAAAGTACTTTACTCCTCTAATTTGTGTTACTCGCGTTTGAATAATCACGCCTCCACGCCGAGTGAACACCAGAAGAAATGGTAACGGTAATGATCATGAGGGTGCCATTAGTGAGGAGCATCAGCCAGCCCCACCCATTCACGAGGAGCACCTACCCGAGACAGCTACCCATGCTGAGTTTAGGGCAGTGATTCAGATGTTGGCATAGGGCATGACAACCCAGGTTTAGAATAAAATAGTGGTGCATTACCCCCAGAATGGGAATGCGGTAGCAGCTAGGGTGAGGGATTTCTGAAGGATGAGCCCTCTTGAGTTCACGGGGTCAAAGGTGGACGAAGATCCACATGATTTAATAGAGGAGATTATGAAGATCACCTAGGTTATGGGGGTGAACAATGGGTAGTGCGTTGACTTGACCTCCTATGAGCTAAAGGGTGTGGCTCATATATGGTGTAAGTAGTGGAGAGATGCCAGGGCAGTGGCTACAGGTCCAATCGGTTGGGAGGAGTTCCATGTGGCATTTATGGATCGATTCTTCCCTCGGGAGATGAGGGAGATTAAGGCAGCCCCAGTTTGTTAATTTGAAGCAGGGTAACATGTCCGTTCAGGAGTACGCATGTAATGCCCCAAAACTCAAGGACTAGATCAGGGACTTAAATCAGAAAATATGGAAATCTGCAGAAATTATCACAGAATGACTTACCTAATGGGTCGTTGAGAGACCTAATGACTCGTTAGGTCAGTCGTAGGAAGGAGGAATGAGATAGGATAAGGGAGAGGCAGTGTACCCAACGGAAGACCTCACGAGTCGTGGTCAGTCACCATGACCAGTTAGGTCATTCGTGAGCAAGCTGGGTCAGGAATTAAATTATTGGGCAGTGTACTAGACGGATGGTGACCACAAGTCGTGGTCACAAGTAATGACTCGTTAAGTCCCCAATTACCAGCACTAGTCAATTGTTTGGCAGTGCACCTAATGAGTGTCACCACGAGTCGTGGTCACTGACCATGACCCGTTAGGTCATCCGTTAGGGCCACCTGACAGTTTTTCCCTGCGACTTTCTTAGGTCTATTTAGTAACTTATTATTCTCCTAAGCTTTAAAATACATCATTTTGGATGTAGTTTCAGACTTATTAGAGGGTTTGGACGGTTCCTCCCCTCATTCCCACGTTTAATCTCATAAAGTTCATCGAAGAGTCCCTCAAGAAAACTTTCAAGAAAGCTTAGGGTTTTGCTCCATTGCATTAGTTCAAGCCTTCTTTTCAGGAAATTTTTAGTCAGGTATGTGGGAATTCAACAAGGAAATTTTCCTTCCCTTGTGTCCCCCAAAACCCTCTCATCGTTTCTCTATCAGTTTTAGCCCTGAGCTTTCGAAAATGAGGAGATTACTTGTTGTTTTTTATAAATTTCACATAGAATGATATCCTTTCTTATTAATGATATTATCTCCATCAATTTTTACCTAAATTATTGATATTCTTGTCAAAGTGAATTTAATCCCTAATTTTTCGAGTAAAGACTATGTATGTATCAAATTCCGTCTAGTTGTGAAGTGTGATTTGCGATTAATTTTTTAGTATTTTTTACCATTTATATGTTGAGTAAATACTCCATTGACAAGAATGATTTTATCCATGTCGGATAAAATTTCTTTAATTCTTTAAATTTTGCCATATTATTGAATTCTCGTATTGTTTGAATGAGTTGGGTTCTCTATTAGCTGCTTAGTATTTCAGTTTAGTTAGAACGTAGAACCTCTTCAGAACTATTCAGAACTTGTGAACTGATCAGTTTGACTTCAGTCTTTCCCTGAGGTGTCAGTGGTGCCTCCTAGTTATCAGAATCAGATTCACAATCCATTTTATTGGTCCATTAGGCAGTCATGACATTTTAGATATATAGCTATGACTAGTCTCAAGACCCCAGTTTAGATTACAATTTGTTCTTAGATGGTTACGACACTTTTGGATAAGCAAAGCTGACCAGTCTAGAATCCAGTTTCATAATCTGGTCCGACAAGACTCTCAAGGTACTTTCAGTTATATGTCCCAGACTAGTCTTGGACCCCAATTTCGAGCTATCAACTTAGTAGTTCAGTATAGTTTTTCCAGTGGGAGTAGGACTTAGCACCGAATAGGCCGGGGTTCCAGTGTACCTAGGTTCCCAGAAATATGTTGCCAGCACAAGTTACAGTATTACTTGGCCTGATTGGCCCCAGACTCTTGTGATCACCCAGTTCATGACTTTATACCCTAGCAAGGTATATTGGGTCCTATCGATGGGGTGTATACATCGGACTCCACGTTTATCTCACGTGGTTACATGTGAGTTATAGACTCTCCTACTTGTTAGTCCAGTCCAGCTTTAGAATAAGTTTCTCTGTTCAGTTCTCATTCTATCAGTTTAGCTCAGTTTAGTTCAGCATCTCAGACTCAGTACTTTCAGACTTAGGATATGCCTTGACCATCAGATAGGGTCATTTTGACTACCTCAGTTTACTTAAGTAGTTTAGTTCCGTTTACTTATTGGTCATTGCATGTCATATCAGTTCAAGCAATATATTCAGTTATGTTTTCTCCCACTTACTTAGTACATTCAAAGTACTGACGCATACTTTTATGCTCTATCGTTTCATGATATAGTTGAAGGTTCTCTGACTCAGCACCATTAGTCGTTGCGGTTTAGATACTCCTCCATAGCAGTTGAGGTGTGGGTCCTCATCATTCGAGGGCCTTATTTTATTTCTTTCAGTTAGCTTATAATTTTTAGCTAGACTTAGATTTAGCTGGGGGCTTGTCCCAGCAACTCATCAGTTAGAGGGCTTTCAGACACAGAATTAATTTCAGACTTCAGATATTCATAAACTTTATGATTTCAGTTTTATTTTCATAAATGCTCTTATGATATTATTTCGAAGCTTCCTCTATATTTATTTAACTCAAAATACCAGTGTATGATAGAGCAGGGGTTGACTTGGGGTCACTTGTGACATCAAGTACCATGTCTCGTCCAGGGTGTAGACTCGGGGCGTTACAAACTTGGTAACAAAGTGCTAGGTTTAGAGAATCCTCGAAATGTCTGAAAGCCGCATCGTGTATAGTTCTTTTCATGGGTGTGAAGCGCGCCACACTTATGACGAGGAGGCTACGAGATGTTATTAGGAAAACTCCCTTTTGTTCATACTCTTTATCGTGCGTTAAAGTTCAATCCTAGAAGTGTCCATCTAACTCATTCTCTGTTTCGTTTCAGTGAATTATGCTTCTTAGATGCGGTAATAGAAGAAGAGATGGAAATGCCCAGCGGACTACTCCACCAACCCCGACGGCCCCACGGGATGATTCAGTGTCAACCGCTGAATTTACGGTGGACATTTAATTGCTCGCCCAAACCATCACAAATCAGGTGAACAAACAAGTAGTACCAGTTAACAACAACGGATCTGCAACTGCTTCTACGGTGCGGGACTTCACCCATATGAACCGTCCATCTTTTTAGGGATCCAAAGTGGGAGAGTACCCCCAAGAGTTCATAGACGAGATTCGGAAGATTACTTGCATTACGAGTGGCAGCTCTTCTGAGAGTGCTGACCTAGCTGCCTACCAGTTAAAAGGGGTAGCCTAGTGCTGGTACAAACAGTGGAACGAGGGGCGGTCAGTGAGAGAAGGACCGGTGGAGTGGGAGGAGTTCAACATAGCCTTCCTAGACAGATTTTTCCTGAGGGAGCTTAGAGAATCCAGGTAGCAGAGTTTATGAATTTGAGACAAGGAAACAGAACAGTGGAGAAGTATGCTCTGGAGTTTACCAAGCTGCCTAAGTATGCTCCGGAGATGGTAGTGGAGCCAAGGGCTCGCATGTTGAAATTTATGAACGAAGCATCAAATCAGGTCCTCAAGGAGTTCAGGACAGCGATGCTGATTAAAAATATAGACCTCTCCAGCTTGATTGTCTATGCTCAGCAGATTGAGGCCGAAAAGATAAAGGATATAGAGTGAAAGAAAAAACGAGCAAGGATGGCTAGTCTGAGTACGGCCATCAAAGGTCTAGCGGTAGTAGCCGCCCATAGCAGCAGCAACAGCCGCAACAACAACAGAGAGCCCGGTACCCAGTTCAGCCAGCGCCCCAACCTTTCAATCCTGCCAGGATCGAAGGGGTAGGTCATTTGGCACTTAGTCTTAGAACCACAGTACTGGGAACAGGTATCCAGCTTGTCCCAAATGTGGCAAGAATCACCCGGGAGAGTGCCTTTAGGGTCGAGGGGGCCGTTTCAGCTGTAGATAGCTCAGACATCGACACAGGGAGTGCCATCAGCTTGGCAAGAGAGATCATAATATACCACATCATCAGCTCCAATAGGTCAACCAGCCCAGCAGGCTAACACATCAGGTACGGATGGCGGTTAGCGTCAAAACCATTTCTATGCTCTATCGTCCCGTCAGGATCAGGAGAGCCCACCTGACTTAGTCATAGGTATGTTACGTCTCATTCATCTAGATGTGTATTCCCTCCTAGATCCAGGAGACACTCTTTCGTTCGTGACTCCCCCAATTCAATATCAGTCCAGAGGTCCTCTCAAAACCATTCCTAATCTCCACCCCAGTTAGCGAGTCAGTTAGAGCCAACCGGGTGTATAGAAACTGCCCAGTCTCTATCCTGAATAAAGTCATCCTAGATGACCTCATAGAGTTATATATGGTTGATTTTTACCTTATCCTTGGCATGGATTGGTGACACACCTACTATGCCTCGGTTGACTGCAGAACTGGAGTTTTCAAGTTCCAGTTTCCAAATGAACCAGTGTTAGAATGGACGGGAAGCAGTTCAGCGCCTAAGGGTAGGTTTACTTCCTACCTTAAGGCCCATAAACTCATCTCCAAGGAATGTATTTATCATCTAGTTCGGGTCAAGAATTCCAACTCTGAGACCCCAAATATCCAATTAGTTCCAGTAGTCTATGAGTTCCCAGATGTATTTCCTAAGGATCTTCCCAGAGTTCCCCTGAACGGGAAATAGACTTCGGGATACACCTTCTCCCAGGTACTCAGCCCATCTCCATCCCTCCTTACAGAACAAATCCAGCTGAGCTTAAGGAGTTGAAGGAACAACTAATAAATCTTCTTGAAAAGGGTTTTATCAGACCCAGCATCTCTCCCTGGGGTGCCCCAATGCAATTCGTGTATAAGAAGGATGGTACCTTCAGAATGTGCATAGATTACTGTCAGCTGAACAAAGTCACATTCAAGAACAAGTATCCCCTGCCCAGAATTGACGACCTATTTGACCAACTTCAGGGAACCAATTGTTTCTCAAATATCAATCTCAGGTCAGGGTACCATCAGCTAAGGGTCAGTGAATGTGACATACCGAAAATAGCATTCAGGACTCGGTATGGTCATTTGAGGTGATGTCCTTCAGGCTAACAAATGCCCCAGAAGCCTTCATGGATTTAATGAGAGTCTTAAATCCGATATGTATATGTTCGTCATTGTGTTCATCGACGTCATTTTTGTATACTCCAAAAATGATGAAGAGCGTGCTAATAACCTAAGATTAGCATTGCAGACACTCAGAGACTGCCAATTGTTTTCCAAGTTCAGCAAGTGCGAATTCTTGTTAAAGTTCATGGCCTTCTTAGGTCATGTGGTCTCGGGTGAAGCAATTTAGTTTGATCCTCACAAGGTAGCGGTAGTGAAAGATTGGCCCAGACCTACCTCTCCTACTGAAATCAAGAGTTTCCCGGGATTAGCTGGATATTACTGACTATTTTTGGAAGGTTTCTCCTCTATAGCATCTACTTTGACTAAGTTAACTAATAAGAAGGTGAAATTTCAGTGGTCGGATGAGTGTGAGAAGAGTTTTCAGGAGTTGAAGACTCGACTCACTACTACTCTAGTTTTGACCCTGCCAGAAGGAACAGATGGATTGGTTGTTTATTGTGATGCTTCCAGAGTTGGGCTTGGATGCGTTCTGATGCAGCGGGGCAAAGTGATAGCCTACGCCTCCAAACAGCTCAAAGTTCATGAAAAGAACTATCCAACTTATGACTTGAAGTCGGTAGCGGTGGTGTTTGTGCTAAATATATGGAGGCATTACTTATATGGAGCTCACGTAGATGTGTTTATAGATTATAATAGTCTTCAGTACGTGATGAGTAAGAAGGATTTAAATCTGCATCAGAGAAAGTCGTTGGAGTTGCTAAAGGATTCTGACATGAGCGTGTTGTATCACCCGGGTAAAGCCAATGTGGTGGCTGACACCCTAAGTAGATGGTCTATGGAGAGTGTGGCTCACATTGAGGAAGGCAAGAAGGATTTAGCGAAGGATGTTCATAGACTAGCCCGATTAGGGATGCAGTTGGTGGATTCAGCCAAAGGTAGTGTGGTAATGCAAAGTGGGTCGGATTCATCCTTGGTAGTTGAAGTCAAGTCCAGATAGGATGAGGATCCCATCTTACTTGAACTTAAGGGAGCAGTTCTTAGAAAAGAAATAGAAACTTTCTCCCAATGGGGAAATGGGGTGCTCCGCTACCAAGGCAGGTTATGTGTACCAGATGTTGGTGAGTTGAGAAAGCAAATATTGGCTGAAGTGCATAGTTCAAGATATTCCATTAACCCTGATGTTGCTAAGATGCACCATGATTTATGGGATATTTATTGGTGGAATGACATGAAAAGAGATATCGCTGAATTTGTAGACAAGTGCCTGAATTGCCAGCAAGTTAAGGTGGAACACCAGAGACCAGGAGGTATGACTCAAGATATCAGTATACCCACATAGAAGTGGGAAGAAGTAATATGGATTTCAGTACGGGTCTACCTCGGACTCGTCGGCAGCATGACTCAATCTGGGTAGTAGTAGACTGGATGACTAAGTCAACACATTTCCTCCTAGTCAAAACAACAGACTCAGCTAAGGATTATTCCACAATATACATCTGAGAGCTAGTAAGACTCCATGGGGTGCCTTTATCTATCATTTCAAACAGAGGGACTAAGTTCACCTCACACTTCTGGAAATCCTTTCAAAAGGGACTAGGCACTCAAGTCAAGCTCAGCAAAACTTTTCACCCGCAGACCAATGGGCAAGCTGAGCAGACTATTAAGAACCTAGAAAATATGCTAAGAGCATACGCGATCAATTTCAAGGGTAATTGGGATGACCATTTGCCTCTTATTGGGTTTGCGTACAATAATAGCTACCACTCTAGCATCCAAATGGCCCCATTTGAAGAATTTTATGGGAGAAGGTGTAGATATCCTATAGGGTGGTTTGAGGTTGGTGAAGCTACCTTTATAGGGCCATACTTAGTTCACGAGGCAATGCAGAAAGTTCAAATCATCCGAGAAAGGTTGAAAACATCTTAGAGCCATTAGAAATCTTATGCTGATGTGCGGAGAAGAAAGTTTGAGTTTGTAGTTGATGACTGGGTTTACTTAAAAATTTCTCCCATGCAAGGGGTGATGAGGTTCAAAAAGAGGGGGAAGCTCAGTCCGAGATATGTGGGACCTTATAGCATTTTGAGGCGTATCTGCAATGTAGCCTGTGAGCTAGAATTACCTTCAGAACTAGCAGCTGTACACCCAGTTTTCCATGTCTCACTTTTGAAGAAGTGCATCGGAGATCCGACTATAGTTGTGCCATTGGACAATGTAGGAATAAAAGATAGTCCCTCGTATGAAGAAGCACCAGTCCAGATCCTTGACTGTCAGGTTCGTAAGCTGAGGAACAAGGAAATAGCTTCAGTTAATGTCTTATGGAGAAATCAGCAGGTTGAGGGAACTACGTGGGAGGCCGAAACAGAGATGATGGAAGTATGCCCGCACTTGTTCTATACCGACTCTGTTACAGATTAAAATGTTAGTTTTGCCTTAGAAACTAATCTAGTTGTGGGATTCAAATCATTTGTATACGTTTCTTTTATGACATTGGAAGTATGTATGAAATGTGAATCAGTTTAGTTATGTATTTTGAAACGAAGGTAGTCATTCCGACAGTTTTGGAGTTAAATTAATAGTGTTTGATAGTTATGATTGTACTTTTCTGCTTTCCAGTGTGTTTTCTAACATTCGAGGATGAATGTTTCCAAGGGGGAGATATTGTAATTCCCCGAAAACTCAAAGACTAGATTCGGGACTTAAATCAGAAAATCTGGAAATCTGCAGAAATTATCACAGAACGACTCACCTAACGGGTTGTTGAGAGACCTAATGACTTGTTAGGTCAGTTGTGGGAATGAGGAATGAAATGGGATAAGGGAGAAAGGCAATGTACCCAACGGAATACCTCACGAGTCGTGGTCAGTCACCACGACCCGTTAGGTCATTTGTGAGCAAGTTGGGTCAGGAATTAAATTATTGGGCAGTGTACTAGACGAATGGTGACCATGAGTCGTGGTCACCAGTAACGACTTGTTAAGTCCCCCATTACCAGTCCTAGTCAATTGTTAGGAAGTGCACCTAACGAGTGTCACCACGAGTCGTGGTCATCGACCACAACCCGTTTGGTCACCCGTTAGGGTCACCTGACAGTTTTTCCCTGCGACTTTCTAAGGGCTATTTAGTAACTTCCTATTCTCCAAAGCTTCAAACTACATAATTTTGGACATAGTTTCAGACTTATTATAGGGTTTGGACGGTTCCTCCCCTCATTCCCACGTTTAATCTCAGAATGTTCATCGAAGAGTCCCTCAAGAAAACTCTCAAGAAAGCTTAGGGTTGTGCTCCATTGCAGCAGTTCAAGCCTTCTTCTCCGGGAGATTTTTAGTCAGGTATGTGGGAATTCAACAAGGGAATTGTCCTTACCCTTGTGTCCCCCAAAACCCTCTCATCGTTTCTCTATCAGTTTTAGCCCTAAGCTTTCGAAAACGAGGAGTTACTTATTGTTTTTCATAAATTTCACATAGAATGATATCCTTGCTTATTATTGATATGATCTCCATCAATTTTTACCTAAATTGTTGATATTCTTGTCAAAGTAAATTTAAGCCCTAATTTCGAGTAAAGACTATTTGTGTATTAAATTCCATCTAGTTGTGAAGTCTGATTTGGGCTGAATTTTCTAGTACTTTTATTGTTTATATGTTGAGTAAATACTCAATTTATCAGAATGATTTTAGCCATGTCGGATAAGATTTCTTTAATTCTTGAAATGTTGCCATATTATGGAATTTCCGTGTTCTTGGAATGAGTTGGGTTCTCTATTAGCTTCTTAGTAGTTCAGTTCAGTTAGAACGTAGAACCTCTTTAGAACTATTCAGAACTTGTCAACTGATTAGTTTGACTTCATCTTTCCCTGAGGTGTCAATGGTGCCTCCTAGTTATCAAAATCAGATTCAGAATCTAGGTTATTGGTCCATTAGGCGGTCATGATTAGATATATATCTCTTACTAGCCTCAGGAACCAGTTCAAATTACAGTTTGTTCTTAGATGGTTACGACGCTTCTAGATAAGCAGCTCTGACTAGTCTAGAACCCAGTTTCAGAATCTGGTCCGAAAAGACTCTTAGTGTACTTTCAGTTATATTTCCCTGACTAGTCCTGGACCCCAGTTTCAAGCTATCAACTTAGTAGTTCAGTATAGGTTTTCCAGTGGGAGTAGGACTTAGCACCGAGCAGGCTGGGGTTCCAGCGCACCCAGGATCCTAGAACTATGTTGCCAGCTTAGGTTACGGTATTACATGGCTTGATTGGCCCCAGACTTTTGTGATCACCCAGTTCATGCCTTTATACCCTTGCAAGGTATATTAGGTCCTACCAATAGGGTGTATACATTGGACTCCACGTTTAGCTCACGTGGTTACATGTTAGTTATAGACTCTCCCACTAGTAAGTCCAGTCCAACATCAAAATAAGCAGCTCTGTTCAGTTCTAGTTCTATCAGTTTAGCTTAGTTCAGTTCAGCATCTCAGACTCAGTACTTTCAGACTTAGGATACGCCTTGAGCATCAGACAGGGTCATTTTGACCACCCTAGTTTACTTCAGTAGTTCAGTTCAGTTAACTTACTAGTCATTGTATGTCATATCAGTTCAGGCATTATATTCAATTATGTTTTCTCCCACTTACTCAGTACATTCAAAGTACTGACGCATACTTTTATGCTGTATCATTTCATGATATAGTTGTATGTTCTCAGAATCAGCACCGTTAGTTGCCACGGTTAAGATCCTCCTCCTCAGTAGTTAAAGTTTGAGTCCTCATCATTCGAGGAACTTATTTTATTTCTTTCAGTTAGTTTATTATTTTTTGCTAGACTTAGAGTTAGTTGGGGGCTTGTCCCAGCAACTCATCAGTTAGAGGGCTTTCAGACACAAAATTAATTTTAGACTTTAGATGTTCTTAAACTTTATGATTTTAGTTTTATTTTCATAAATTCTCTTATGCTATTAGTTGAAAGCTTCTGCTATATTTATTTAACTCAAAATACCAGTGTATGATAGAGCAGGGGTTGACTTGGGGTCACTTGTGACTTCAAATACTATCTTGTCCAGGGTGTAGACTCGGGGTGTGACAACGCATTAGAGTTCACCCGCTTATCAAAGTATGCTCCAGTGTTGGTGGCGGATCAGAGGGCTCGGGTAAGCCATTTTGTGCATGGCGTGGCAGATTACTTGGACAAGGATTGCAGGATATCCATTCTTTATTAGGATATTAACTTTCCCCGTATTTTACTACATGCATAGAAGATGGGGTCGGTCTAATGGAGGCAGAGGGAGGCCAAGAGGGCCAAGACCGACAGCTATGGGGTTTCTTAGGTCAGGTCAAAGGGTGGATAGCGTCAGCAATCCCAACACAGGTCTATTACTATAGATCCATCATCGGCCAGCACGCTATATAGGTTTAGGGTGGATCAGAGGAGCAGGGCTTCAGGCTCGAGGGATCCTGGTAGCATTCATGTGGAGCCCACTTTTCAGTTTGTGCAAAGTGCGGCAAGAATCATCCTAAGAGGTGCCTAGTCGGTGCGGATTCTTGTTTCGGGTGTGGCAAACCTGGATGCAGAGTCAGAGATCGCCCTTTATCTTGTTCTGTCACTCCAGCAGCACGTTCCCCTCAGCAAGGTGCCTCTACTAGTTCTGTAGGCGGTCAACGCCAAAACAGGTTTTATGCTCTAGTACCCCGTCAGGAGCAGGAGGCTTCACCAGATGTGGTCACTGGTATGTTTCAAGTCTTCCATATTGATGCTTATGCCTTGTTAGATCCAGGAGCTACTTTGTATTTTTTGACCCCTTATATTTCCAGTGGTTTTGGAGTTATCCCTAAAATTCTATCAGAAACATTCTCAGTCATACTCTAGTCGGTGAATCAATTGTAGCTAGGCGGGTGTATAGAGGTTTCCCCATCACAGTGTTGCATAAGGTTACCTCCGCAGACTTAGTAGAGTTGTATATGACTAACTTTGACATCATTTTGGGCATGGACTTCTTGTTTGCATGTTATGCTTCGATTAATTGAAGGACCCGTCCGGTAGAATTTCGATTTCCGGATGAGTCGGGGTTGGAGTGGAAGGGTAATTCAGTTGTACCAGCCGGTCAGTTTATTTTTTATCTTAAGGCTAGTAAAATGATTTCTAAGGGAGGCATGTATCACCTAGTTAGGGTTAAGGATGTTGAGTCCTAGACCCCGACTATTCAGTCAGTTCTGGTGGTGTGTGAGTATTCAGAGGTTTTTCCCGATGATTTGCCAAGTGTTCCTCCTGAGAGGGAAATTGATTTCAGCATTGATCTCTTTCCCGATATGTAGCCTATCTCTATTCCTCCATACAGGATGGCTCCAGCTGAGCTAAAAGAGTTAAAGTATCAGTTGAAGGACTTGTTAGATAAGGGCTTTATTAGGCCGAGAAAGTCTCCATGGGGTGCACTAGTGTTATTTGTCCGGAAGAAGGATGGTTCCCTTCGAATGTGTATTGATTACCGGCAATTGAACAAGGTCACTATCAAGAATAGGTACCCCTTACCCAGGATCGATGACTTGCTTGACCAACTTCAGGGTGTCAGCTATTTCTCAAACATATATCTTAGGTTCGGGTATCACCAGCTCAGGGTTCGGAAGTGTGACATCCCGAAAACCTCTTTTAAGACTCGGTATGGTCACTACAAATTTGTTTTTATGTCTTTTGGAATAACCACTGCCCCTTCAGCTTTCATGGACTTGATGAACAGGGTATTCAAGCAATATATAGACATGTTCGTGATCATGTTCATCGATGATATCCTTGTATACTATCGAAGCGAGGAGGAGCATGCTGCTCACATGAGAGTAGTGCTTCAGACCATTAAGGATCGTCAGTTGTATGAAGAGTTTGGAAAGTGTGAATTTTGGTTGGACTCCGTGACATTTTTAGGCCATGTGGTATCGAGTGAGGGCATAAAGGTAGATTTTTAGAAAATTGAAGCGGTAAAGAATTGGCCTAGACTGGTGAATCCTTCAGAAATTCAGAGTTTCTTGGGCCTAGTAGGCTACTATCAGAGGTTTGTTGAGGGTTTTTCATCAATTGAAGCACCATTGACCAAGTTGACTAAGAAAAAGGTAAAGTTCCAATGGTCGAAGGTTTGTGAGAAAAACTTCCAAGAGTTAAAGACTCGACTCACTTCAGCACCAGTGTTGATCCTACCTGAGGGTACTGATGGTTTTGTAGTATATTGTGATGCTTCGAAAATCAGACTTGGGTGTGCATTGATGCAGCATGGGAAAGTGATAGCGTATGCCTCAAGATAGCTGAAAATCCATGAGAAGAATTACCCAACCCATGACCTCGAATTGGATGCGGTGGTGTCCACATTGAAGATATGGTGGCATGACTTGTACGGAGTCCTCATGGATGTATTTACGGATCACAAGAGTCAACAATATGTGTTCATGCAGAAGGACTTCAATCTTCGACAAAGGAGGTGGTTAGAACTACTCAAAGACTATGAAATGAATGTTCTTTACCACCCGGGAAAGGCTAACGTGGTAGCGGACACACTTAGTAGGCTCTCTATGGAAAGTGTGTCCCACTTGGAGGAAGGAAAGAAGGAGTTTGCAAAAGATATCCATCGATTTGCAGGATTGGGAGTTAGGTTGGTCGACTCAACCGATGGTGGTGTGGTGGTACAGAATGGATCAGAATCGTCCTTGGTGGTTGATGTGAAATCTAGGCAAGATGAGGACCCTATTTTGAGGAAATCGAAGGAAGCGGTGCGGAGTCAAAAGGTGCAGGTTTACTCCCAAGGGGTAGATGGTGTGCTTCGGTATCAGGGTTGTTTGTGTGTTATAGACATTGATGATTTGAGAGGTCGAATATTGCATGAGGCACATGGTACCAGATATTCTATCCATCCGGGATCCACGAAGATGTATTGTGATTTATGAGAAATCTATTGGTGGGATGGCATGAAGAGGGATATTGCAGAGTTCATAGCCAAATGTCCAAATTATCAACAGGTAAAGGTAGAACATCAAAGGCCGGGAGGACTACTTCAAGATATTAGCATTCCTACTTGGAAGTGGGAAGAAGTTAATATGGACTTTATAATAGGATTACCCCGTACTCGTCGATAATATGACTCTTTTTGGGTGGTAGTTAACAGGTTGACCAAGGCGGCACATTTCCTATCAGTGAAGACCATAGATTCAGCGGATGATTATGCCAAATTGTATATTCGAGAGTTGTTTCGACTTCATGGAGTGCCCTTGTCTATTATTTCAGACCGAGGAACTCAATTTACCTCCTAGTTCTGGCGATCTTTTCAAAAGGGGTTAGGGACTCAAGTTAAGCTCATCACAACTTTTCATCCGCAAATGGATGGCCAAGGCGAACGAACAATCCAGACTCTTGAGGAAATGTTGAGAGCATGTGTGATGGATTTCAAAGGTAGTTGGGATGATCATTTGCCCTTGATCGAGTTTTCTTATAATAACAGTTATCACTCTAGCATCTATATGACGCCGCTCGAGGCTCTTTATGGGCGGAAGTGTAGATAGCCCATTGGATGGTTTGAGGTTGGTGAGGTAGATATGATAGGGCCTAATTCGGTTCATGAGTCCATGGTGAAGGTTCAGTTGATAAGGGACAGGCTGAAAATCGCTCAGAGTCGTTAAAAGGAATATGCTGATGTGAGGAGAAGAGATTTTGAGTTTGAGGTAGGCGACTGGGTACTTCTAAGGTATCTCCCATGAAGGGAGTCATGCAGTTTGGGAAGAAAGGAGAACTCAGTCCCCGCTAAGTTGGTCCCTACTAGATTACGAGAAGAGTTGGTAAGGTAGCGTATGAGTTAGACCTGCCCTCAGAGTTATCTTCTGTACATCCCGTGTTTCATGTGTCGCTTTTGAAGAAATGTTTGGGGGATCTAGCCCTAGTAGTTCTTATAAACAACCTCGGTGTCAAGGACAACCTTAGCTATGAGCAAGTTCCTGTGGAAACATTGGACCGTCAAGTTCGGAGACTAAGGAACAAAGAAGTAGCATCAGTTAAAGTCCTATGGAGAAATCAGCATGTTGGAGGAGCTACTTGGGAATCCGAAGCGGATATATGTCTAGATACTCACATTTATTCTCTACCGGCTTAGTGTCGACTTGAGGTATAAGTTATGCTGCATGACTCTGTTTAGTTTTCATGTTTAGTTCATGTGTTCAAGTTTTTTTTATGTGTATGTATGTGTACGTGAAGTATGAGATCAATTCAGCTATGTGTTGTGAATTAGAGGTAGTCATTCCATTAGTTTTTTATTTAAACGGTTGGTATTTGAGTATGATACTTGCATGTTTCAATTTTCTACTTGTTTCCTATATTCAAGGACGAATTTTCCCGAGGGGGAGATATTGTAATACCCCTAAAGTGCCTAGGAGTAGACCCGGGAGCTAAAAGTGAAAATTGTTGAAACTGGGAAAGATAGCACAGGATGGGCCATGTCACGACTCATGGTATTAGACCACGAGTCATTGTATGTAGTTGTTGGTCAGGGAAGGCTGGGTGGCAGTGGAGACAACGGACGACACGACTCATTGTTGGGAGCAATGAGCCGTCTTCAGCAGGTGTTGGAAGAGGTTGGGTTCAGCAGGTGGCATACAACGGGCCTTCCAACGACTCTTTGTGGGTTATAACGAGTCGTTGTTATCGATCGTTGTTTTGGTGCAAGAATTTACAGTGTAGATGACGGATCGAAACCACAACTCATTGGATGAAACCACGAGTTGTGGTGAGGCCCGTGATAAGCAGGTTCAGATTTTGTGATGAGCAAGCAACGGACGATGTAATGGATCATTGTTTCAGAGGATGAGTCGTCCTGTCCATCCATTGGTCATTTCCGAAAGTAAGCTACAACAGTGCAAACCACGAGCGACAGAACGGGTTGTTATTAGCTCTAACGACCTGTTGGTTCCATCCGTTAGTTCAACCCGGCCAATTTTCAGGTTAGATTCGTTAAGGGCATTTTTGATTTTTCCACGCTAAGAGACCCTAAACTACGTCATTTTAGCTTATGAAAGGTGGGTTTTTAAGGGGATAATTATTTCTAAGTCTTATTCATTAATGTAAGAGTTTAGAGGGGTGATCAAAAGGTGATTCAAGGTTTTCTTCCCCAATTCCTTTCAATTTCTTCTTAGGCATTCAAGTGAGGTTAAGAATCAGTTGTTCCATATATGTAAGGTTCTCAATGGGTGGTTTCTTCCATACCCATGCCCCTCCTCTACAATTTTACTAAAATATCTAATAAAAACCCATGGGGTTTTAAAGTTGATTTATATAAAAGTATAGTAATTTGTTAATGGGTTTTATGATTTTAGAATCTTATCGTATCCTATGGGTTTTGATCAGTTTTATTATTTAAATTATTTATAATGTCAGTGATTTTGATTTTATATAATCAATCCTAATTATGCATGACCCATGATGACTCGATTTATGAGCTTCTCTTCAATTGATGATATTGAAAAGCCCAGCACGGATTATGATCTAAATTATGTATTTACTCAATTACACATCATGATTTTATAAATTTCAAGATATATGCATGATCTACAAGTATGTATGAACCTTATAAATCATGAATCATGTTTTGGCCGACTCACGAGCCTTATGTCATGTCTAGTTCACGTATGTACAATTATGTTTATGATTATCATGATTTAACTAGCCCATGAATCCATGCATGTTATAATATGAGCACTATATATGTTTTGGGAGTAGTATCGAACACCGAGTAGGTTCGGGGCTCAGGTTAAGCCCCGGATCTCATAAACTACGTGACACCGTAGGTATGTTAGGACCCCTTTAATGACTGTTCCCGGCCAAATTGGCCCTTTTTCATGGTGATATCACACTTTCATGGTTCTACCCTTGGCAAGGTACGGACACCCTCCGACTAGGGTTACAAGTCGGGCTTCGTGTGTGCTCATATGGGGTATGTCGGTTAAGAGAATCTCCCACTGTTCCTCATGATTTATGCATGTTATGATTATGTATTTTGGCTTAGGTCATGTTAAGTAAATCTCTTTCCTTATGATTATGATTATGTTTACATTACAAATGTTTTGAAAACCTTGGACCTTATGACATGTTATGATGATTTACAATACGAGCATGATGTCCTACTCTTATGATCATTTATATGTTTATATATACATTTTAAATGTCCATTTTACTTACCTTACATACTCAGTACATTCCACGTACTAACCTCACACTTTCTATGTTGCATCATTTCATGATACAAGACCCGGCTCTGAAGCTCACCCTCCACAGTAGTGCTTCAAAGGTTGTTGTCAACGTATTTGGTGAGTCCTCATGTTCAGAGGGTCATATGTTCAGACTCTATGATTTTCTTTTGGTTTTAGAATTGTTGGGTTAGTTGGGGAGTTGTATCTTCAACCCTTCTTTCATGATTAGAGGCTTTTCAGACTATATGTTGTAATCAGTCGTTATGTATGAATCTTGTACTATCTTTCTCCATTATTATGTCACAATTACGTTTTCCTTATGCTAAGTGTTCTTTTCATGTGATTAAATTAGATGTATGCTCATGCCACGGGTTGACCTGGGGTCTCTCGGGGCTCCGTGTCCCATGTCTATGATCTGGGTGTACGTTCTGGTCATGACAATTTTTTTGCCCTTATCAGCGTCCGATTCACTTGCACGACACTTGTGTTTAGCAAGTGCCCATCTGCGGCTCGTAGATCCTCTGACAAGCTTAGGCAGTGCCCTCTCTGTGTCAACTGCAGTCACACTTATAACGCTCAAATTAAACCTCTAAAGAAGTATAACGTGGATATTGTCAATAAAGAACCCAAGTAAGATTAGGTCGATCCTACAGGAAATATGGTCAAGATATAGACTAATGCTGGTATTCACACTTTTAGTTCAATTGTTTCCTAAAGGGGTGTTAATAGAAAACGATTTGGTGACAATGTTTAAATATTGTTGCTATCAAAGTTACGCAATTTATTAGGGAAGTGTCCCCCATGGCTTCTTAACTAGGTCATATTAGTACACTCGTGATCTATCTCAATACTTATCCTGTAGAACTCATAAACTATATTCATCTAAATGACTGATTCGTCCCTATTAAATGACTCTACCCAATCACCTGGTAAGATCTCATGAGCGATTTCACTTAACCTTTATCAATAATTTCAAATTAACTTTCCTGCGATCAAAACTCAAGTTATTTAATGAAAATTACTTTCAAAGTTGTGTTGTTCTTCTCTTTTACTAATCTCTACTTCTCTAGGTTCAAACAAGAAGAGAATTCAGGCTAGTCCTAATGTTGCGCACTATTAAAAAATATTAATCATGAAGAAAAGAACAATATAGACATTTGTATTGGTTTAGAATCACTTTATGTTAACCCTAATTTATTATTCCATCATGGTTCCCACAACCCTAGTTGTAGAGGGTTTAGCTATTCATGATTGCAAGAAAGAAATGAGAATTCAAAGAAGAAAACATAATTAAACACTTAAAATATTGATGGAAGAAAAACCCAATGATCTATTTCACAATCAAACTTTAGAAAATAAAGAACAATGATGAATCCTCTCAAGGTTTTCATGTATTTATTCTCCAAGGAGTGTTAGAAAATCCAAAATCACGATTACAATGAAAGAGCATCGCTTCTGTTAAGGAAAATAACCTAAACTTATTTATACAATTAATGAAATCCTTTCCTAAATTACAGGGATTCTGCTGCCGAGACAACCTATAAGTCGTAGATGCTGCTATGAGTTGTTGGTATGTTTCTGTAGTATAAGTCTGTAGCTTTTGGTCTTCTCAGGTACTGAAGGTTGGTAAGACTCGTACAATGGTACTACGAGTCCTAGGAGCCTGTCGTGTCTTGAACTTCTGAAACCTGGCATCTCTAATCATCCTCCTATGGGTCCTTCATATGACCTATACCATGCTGGTACGACTCGTGCAATCCTTTTGTGCCCTGAATCTGCCAAGTGTCCAATCCTTTGAACCTCACCATGAGTCTGTTAGTACGACTCATACCTTTCTATCACGACTCATGGCCTCTACTCGTACCAATGGATTCTGCAGATGCACATCTTCTATATCTTAAGTCAGAGACATTCAGTATGGCTTGTGCATAGATGGTACAACTGGTATTGACAGTCGTATGATGGCTCCACACTTATGCATTTTCTCTAAAGTTATGCTACGGATTACTGGTATGGCCCATACCAGGATGGTACGACTTCTATTGAGACCTGCAATAAGCCGTTTTCTGCATTTCTCATATCCTTTTCCAAAATCTAATTCCCCGATCTGATTTCCCCGAAAACAAAGTAAAAGAATCTCATATTCGTATAAACACACCTAAGACAAAGAATTTTTCCTATGTTTTAAGAATCGAAAGTTCCATAAAATTGTGGCACATCAACACCCTCAACATAGAACTTTTGCTGGTCCTCAGGCAAATAAAAACACTACTAAGACACGACGCTTAACTAGAAAGTAAAAAAGAAAACCTACAGCCAACACTAACAAAATTTTCACACATGACCATTATCAAGTATTGACCCCCCTTTTCTTTTGACACACACAAAAACAGGATTTCTATGTACCCATGCAACTACAATTCATGATACAAAGGGATCTAGAAATGGCATCAAACTATTAACAGATAACTGAGCTATCACTAATGCTATTTACAAAAAAAACTGGTAGGATGCAATATAACACATGTACCCTCAAAACAAACGAACTCCCAAGAACTCACAGTGATATGTATATATAAAATCGGGACTATCAAGCAAACCTCTCACTCTCACAAAAAATTCCAAATACTGCACAAGTGATATCATAGGCTTGCCCTTATTTTCTCTATTCTGGAAATTCGGACAATCAGGTTAGGATCAGGATAGGATGTTTATTGGCTTGTAGTTTAGGCTTGGAGATGATATGGTAAATATTGACATTGTGACTTACCCTTCTTAACACTACATAGAATCTGGCTCCATTTCCAACTTTTCCCCCTTTTTTCTCCCTTTCTCCATTTTATTCAGCTTTCAACTGGTGGGTATGGTTTATATTTCACTATTCTATTTTTTCTTTGACTTTTGAATTTCTTCTTTTCTTTTTATTTTTCTTTTTCTTTTTTTCTCTTTCTTTCACACCCCACCCCACTTTTTACTGACTAGCTTTTTCTTTTCTCCCCTACATCATCTATGCACCCCTACAATAGCTATCCTCAACTTAGGAATTTTACCTGAGTTGAGGTTCACAACGTCCAAGGAGGACCAGGGCCAAAACATGTTCATTATAAAAAAAATAGGGAAGGTTGATGGACTAATCAAAGAAAAGGGTCAACTTTAGGCTCAAACATCGGATCAAGGGATAATTTCATTTGGTAATGTAATTTAAGCTAAAATTGGGCTAAATAAAAAACAACCTATGATCCTTTCCTAACCAACTATCCTATTAAGCAAAGACATACCAGGCAAGTTCTAGATCACCTACATAGCATTGAACTAGCTAACAACCTCACTCACACATGGTACATGGTTAAATCACACTACCTATCCGGTTCATGCATAGATACACAATAGTTAATCAAGATAATCTATAAAATGTCATAAAAATAACCACGTTGGTCATGTTTTGTAGTAAACACACAACTAATCATACAATTTTTTTAAAAAAAGGGGTCATTTTTTTCAAAAACTACAAAAAATCAAATATATGTGCAGTTTATTGGCTGTTAAGTACTCCTACTTAAACAAAATACAAACATCCTAAACATACTGGTTCTATTAGATAGTATGTCCAAAGAAAAAGAAACACGACAAAAAAACCCTCGAACGAACATCAAAAATTAAAAACAGATACACCTCCCCTTCAAAAATCATCCCTTGTGCACAAAGCAGTAAGATATAAACTAGGTGAGAAACATACCTGTGGCACTCTAAGCGCTCTTGTCATCTTGTGCAGGCGGGTGTGAAGCCACACTCTCTGCCTCAGTAATCGTGGCGCTAGCGGTGGCCTGCACACTCAATGGTGTGATGGTAGGGACCGTGGTTACCCCCTTAGTAGTCTTGGCTTCCTCAGCGACCTTAGTATCAATCTGGGCTGAATGTGGCTCATTCGACGGGTCCTTGCCACTCACTGGCTCCCTAGGCACAGTAGCGGAGCTCCCTGCTCCTCTAGCTCTCTCTTGCAACTCAGACATATGCTTTTCACGAGTCTGCTAGCTAGCTACTGTGGCCTGCCTGCACCTCTTTTTTATCTCTCTTCCTCCTCTTCCTGGAGGTCTCCTCATCAACTACCTCAAATGACCTCCTCTTTCATCTATCTCCACCGGCCGACTCATGAGTCCAGAATGCCCCTAAATCAAGTTTCTCCACGGCTCATCATCAAAAAATGGAATGGTGGGGAATGGTAATATGGAGGATTTTAGAGATGAAAGTTCGACGAACTGACTCCTAATTGTGCCCAACTCATCCGGTAAACGCCGCATGTCTGGCCTCTGCTAACCGCTCATTGAGCCAAAGCTAAAAAATATCAAGCCTAGTGTGCAAGTCTCTGGCTACTACATCGATCTCAACCCTCACCCATGGCTTGACCTGCTGCATCATAACATTCACCTTCTTCTCTATCAAGGTCAGCCTCTTGTCCATCTTCTACAATAAGTCCTGCGGTACTAGGACATAACCAAGTGGGACCTGGCCTGAAGTAACTGGTGGAAGAGCGGGTGAAGTGCTAGGGGTAGCTGTTGTGTGACCTGCTCTAGCTGCTGCGTTGATATTTGCCCTCACCCATGGCTTGACTTTCTCCATCATAACATTCACCTTTTTCTAGATTCTTTCCCTAGTCGAGATTAAAACAATTCAAAGCCCACATAGACTTATGTTCTAGCTCTACGGGTAAATGGAAAGATTTATGAAAAATCAACTGGTAGGGATACATAATAATGGGTGTCTTAAAAGCAGTCTGATATGCCTAAAGTGCATCATCCAACTTCCATGCCCAATCAGTAGGGTTGGTGTTTACCGTCTTTGTTAGGATGGACTTGATTTCCTGATTATACACCTCCTCTTGGCCACTCATTTGAGGATAATAAGGGGAGGCTACTTTATTCTTCAGTCCATATTTAGCAAGTAATACACTGAACAACTGATTGCAAAAACGAGACCCTCTATAACTAATGACGGCACAAGGCTACCAAACCTTGAGAAGATATATTTCTTCAAGAATGTTGTCACACTTCTCCCCTCATTGTTAGGCAAATCCACTTCCTCCACCCATTTAGACACGTAGTCTACAACCATAAGAATGTATGTGTTCCCATACTAGCTCAAAAAGGTCCCATGAAATCAATTCCCCATACATCAAATAACTCGACTTCAAAAATTAGGGTTAGAGGGAGCTCATGATGCCTTGAGATGCCACCGGAATGCTGGCATTGATTGCAATGCTTGATAAGATCACGAGCATCATGATGGAGAGTGGGCCAATCAAATCCTCATTGAAATACTTTATAGCTGTCCTTACACTCCCACGGCCAAAAGAAACATAGTTTAGAAGCTAGAACCTTAGGTTTTTACCAAAACACCCCTGGGAAATCGATTTAAAAACCTACCCGTCAGCTTCAAGGATCCATCCAATGAGTCATTCTCAGACTTGAAGACTAGTTGGATCCACTCATTGTTTATGGAGTATTTCTATTACCCTTCTACTTCCCCGACCAACGGCTAGACAAGACAAGTCGTTACATGCTACAATGACTTATCACTTCTCTCATTGTCAACTCTATCACACCTGCACTGATTCTAAAATCCTTCCAATGAATCAATACCATGGGTCGTCACATGCCCCAACGAGTCATGGTATCCTTCCATTGTCTCTGAACCAAATTCAACCCCTTTCTGAACTCCCTTGGGTCTGATCTGAGGAACTTTTGGGATGTTACATTATCTCTCCCTTGGGAACATTCATCCTCGAATGCATATTAAGCATACTGGAAAGCTAGGGAAGAACTGCAAATCCCAAAACTGAACAACTGTATAGACAATTGATGTAGTAACTGACTCCGAACATGAAGCACATGACTAAACTGAACTCATGAAGCATACATGCATGCTATAACATGAAAGGAACTGAGAGACATGAACTTGACAAGAAACTGAATAGAGTACTAAGGAGGAAAATAGTGCCTTATGCTGGAACTGATCCGGAAGGGAAAAGATGGGGGTATCTAGCCATCATATCTACTTTGACTTCCCATGTAGCTCCCTCAACAAACTGATTTCTCCTCAAAACCTTCACAAAAGATACTTCCTTGATTCTCAACTTCTAAACCTGAAGATTAAGGATCTCAATCGGAACCTCCTCATAAGTAAGGCTATCCTTCACACCTATGCTCTCTACTCCGGAACAACTAAGGCTGGGTCTCCAATGCACTTCTTCAATAGAGATACATGGAAAACTGGATGCACTGAGGCTAACTCTGCTGGTAGTTCTAACTCATATTCCACCTTTCCAACTCGCCTCCAATCCTATAAGGACCAACATATCAGAGACTAAGCTTTCATTTCTTATCGAACCTCATGACTCCCTTCATCGGAGACACCTTCAGAATCACCCAATCATCGAGTTCAAACTCAAGCTCTCTCCTCCTGACATACGCATACGATCTCTGATGACTTTGAGCTATTTTCAGCCTTCTCTAATAAGCTGAACTTTCTCCATAGCCTCATGCATTGAATATGGCCCTATCAACATAGCTTTACCTACCTCGAACCATCCAATATGTGACCTACACCTCCACCCATAAAGAGCCTCAAATGGAGATATCTGAATACTAGAGTGACAACTATTATTGTAAGCAAACTCAATGAGAGGCAAGTGATCATCCCAACTACCCTTAAAATTGATCACACACACTCTTAACATGTCATGATTCGAATAGAGGTCTGGATCGAGACATGGGACAAGAAACTGTGAGAGGCTCCAAGTCGACCCATGGAATGAACATACATCTAACTCAATCATAGATAAGAGGAGATCATCATAAATAACATAGCGGAAGTCTAACAAAACATAACATCTAATCACATACAAGAGTCTAAAACTGAAATACAAACTATGTCCGAAATGCCTCTATCACTGATGAGTTGATGGGATAAGATCCCAACTAACTCACTAATATCTGAAATCTAAAATGATGTTATACAACTGATAATAAGGGTCTCATAAGATGAGGACACACCAACTGAGGTTGAGGAAAGCTAACTCCTGAGATTTATCTAACGACGGGACTGAACCTGAGTAACGGATCCAGTATCATAAGAAGATACATCATAGAGTATGCGGTCAGTACGTGGAATGTACTGAGTATGCAAGGTTAGTAAAACCGCTAAGTAAGTAAAATCATAAATCATGCATAATATCAAACATAATCAAGATAATATTATGAGAGTAGGCTTGCATGCTATTTTCTGAAATCATGATTTGTACATAACTTAACATCATAACTGAATCGAATGACCCAAAGCTGAAGACTGATAATCATAAGTAAAAATTAACATTGGGTCAAACCTACTAAAAATATAATATCATGACTAATGTACATGCATAACTGAAATCATGAGGAACAATGGGAGACTCGTCATATAACCGATATTACCACGATAGAACTTACGTGGTCTCGACTATAACACTCAAGTGGGTAGAGCCATCTAAACCTTGCAGGGCTAAGGGCACTACCATGATATTTATATAAAGATTAAAGCCCCTTGAGGCAGGGGAAACTCCAAAGGAGGTCCAAAATAATCTGATCATACCTACGTTGGCATGTAGTTATGAGGCATAGGGTATACTGACCCTAGCATACTCAGTGCTAGACACTACTCCAAAAACATGCATATGCTCTCCATTGTTTTGCAACGAAGCTGACCATTGTCTAATGAAGAAGCTGAATAATAACATACATGCATAATCTGAAATTATAACATGAGGAGCCTTGGCTCAAACTATACAACAAGTTGAAAATAATGAGAGTCTTGACTCCAAAACTATGTGGTAAGCTAATTCATGAAATCATAAAACATACTTGATCGTATGGGATAGCCCAATACTTTAACATGCCTGAAATCAACTTGATTCACCTTGAAAACATGAATATAAACACGGGTATATCGAAATCATACGTTATTCATAAACATGTCATCATACTTGAACTCATAACTCATAGATCTCAACTTTAATGAACGTTCATAGATAGGCATCATAATTTAGGAAACTTGAAAACATAATTTATAATTTAAAACATTGTAAAATCTTCCTATTTCTCATAATCCAATATTGAAAACATATTTAGATCATACCCATAATTAAAACATAAGAATTCATGCATTGGGTAAGAACCCCATGGAATCATCAATTAGAACATCATGAATTGAGAGGAAATTGGGCATGGGTGTAGAAAATTGCACCCGTTCATAGCCTTACATACCTGAAGGGATCTGATTCTCACACTTCCTTGATAGCCCAAAGAGAATTAAGGAAGAACTTGAAGAAGCTAGACTTGATCACCTCTCAAAACCCTTAAGCTTGCATGCATGAATTAGGATTCGCTTAGAATGACATAAACCCTCTTAAAACACTCTATTTCAAGCTTAAAATGACGTAGTTTAGGACCCTAGGGCTTAGGAATGATGAAAATATGCTTAATGGATTTCCTAGAAAAACTGCTCTGCCAGTGGCAACGGGCGTCACAAAGGACCGTTACTGGCTCCAATGGTCTGTTACACCCCTTGTTGTTACACCCTGAATACCGGACCCCAAACCTGATACCACGATAGGTTCCATGAGTTGTACCCAGCTCCACAAATCGTGGTAACCATCCGTTGACATCATTGCTCATCTCTCGGGATTCCTCCTAATAGGCACTTACAACGACTTGTTGCACCCAATGAAGAATCGTCATGTGACTTATTACTTCCTCCCTAAACCAGACCCAGCTCACAATGGCTCACATCCAATGATCGTTACCTCGAACAATGGATCGTTCCTAGACCCATTACTCCCAACTCCAGACCTGGAGTATCTCATCACGGGCTAATCCAATAGGTCATTAGTCACCCCAACGACCCGTACAATGACCCGTTCTGAGAAAATTTTCTAGATTTTTGTTACTTTTAATTTTTTAATCCCAGTTCTAGTCTTAGGCACTTCTGGGGCATTACAATATCTCTCACTTGGGAACATTCGTCCTCGAATGTGGGAAAACATATAGAAAACAGAGAAATGCAATCACCATATTCAAATACTGAACATAGATGCTAAAAGCTGATGGAGTGACTGACTCCGAATTGAACTACATGACCGAATTGAATTTCCGAATCACACATACATCCATTTACATGAAAGAAATTGGGATACAAGAGATAAACATGAAACTGAATAGAGTATTAAGGAGGAAACTAATACCTCTAGCTAGAATTGAACTAGAAGGAAATAAATGTGGGTATTTAGCCATCATATCTTCTTCGACTTCCCTCCCTCAACAAGCAGATTCCTTCATAAAACCTTAACTAAAGCTACTTCCTTGTTTCTTAGCTTACGAACCTTACGATTCAATATCTCCACCGATACCTCCTCATAGCAAAGGCTATCTTTCACATAGACACTATCCACCAGAACAACTAGAGTTGGATCACCCAAATACTTCTTTAAGAGCGATACATGGAAAACTGGATGGACTGAAGCTAATTCTGAGGGAAACTCCAACTCATATGCTACCTTGCCAACCCATTTCACAATCCAGTACGGGTCAACATAACGGGGACTGAGTTTCCCGTTCTTTCAAAATCTCATCACTCCCTTTTTGGGAAATACCTTTAGAAACACCCAATCGTTGACTTCAAACTCAAATTCTTTTCTTCTTCTATTTGCATAGGACTTTTGGCAACTATGAGTTGTTTTCAACCTGTCCCTTATAAGATGAACTTTCTCCATGGCTTCATGGACTGAATCCGATCCTATCATCGCAACTTCACCTACTTCAAACCAACCAATAGGCAATCTACACCTCCTCCCATAGAGAGCCTCAAATGGAGACATCTGAATGCTAGACTTGCAGCTGTTATTATACGTAAACTCAACGAGAGGAAAATGATCATCCCAACTGCCTTTGAAGTCAACCACACATGCTCTCAACATGTCCTCGAGAGTCTAAATAGTCTGCTCTGCCTGACCATCCATTTGTGGGTGAAATGTTGCACTAAGCTTGACCTGAGTACCAACTCCCTTTTGAAACGATCTCCAAAACTAGGAGGTAAACTGAGTACCTCTATTCGATATGATGGACAAGGGCACACCATGCAACCGAACTAACTCCCGAATGTATAATTTAGCTAAATTCTCCGCCGAATTAGTAGTTTTGATTGGTAGGAAATGAGCTTCTTAGGTCAACCTATCCACAACCTCCCAAATGGAGTCATACCGTCGACGAGTACGAGGAAACCATGTGATGAAGTCCATATTTATCTCCTCTCACTTCCAAGTAGGAATACTGATGTCTTGAAGAATACCTCCTACTCTCTAGTGTTCAACCTTCATTTGCTGACAATTCAGACACTTAGCCACAAATTTTTCAATATCCTTCTTTATGCCATTCCACCAATAGATTTCCCGTAGATTATGTTACATCTTGGTGTCACCTAGATGTATGGAGTATCTGGAACCATGAGCTTCATGCAACATCCGATCTCTCAAATCATCAGCATTGGGAGCACACAAGCGACCTTGATACCGAAGCACACCATCTCCCCCTTTGGAGAAGACCTCTACCTTTTGGTTCTGAACAACTCCCTTCAACTTTACAAAATGGGATCCTCGTCTTGTCTTGTTTTCACATCAGTTACCATGGATGATTTTATCCATTATGAGTTATAACACCACCATCAGTCGAGTCAACCAAATGAACTCCCAACTGTTCAAGCTGATGCACATCCTTCACCAGATCCTTTCTCCCCTCATCTACATGGGACACACTCTCAAAAGAGATCCTACTAAGAGCATTTGCCACCATATTATCCTTGCCCGGATGGTAAAAAACACTCATATCATAATCCTTGAGTAGCTCCAACCACCTTCTTTGCCGCAGATTTAGGCCCTTTTGGGTAAAAACATATTATAGGCTTTTGTGGTCCATAAACACATCTACATGGACCACGTACAAATAGTGTATCCATATCTTCAAGGCAAATACCACTGCCGCCAATTCAAGATCATGGGTTGGGTAATTCTTTTCATGAACCTTCAGCTACCTAGAAGCATATGCTATAACCTTACCATGCTGCATCAACACACAGCCAAGGCCGATCCTTGAAGTATCACAATATACCACAAACCCATCGGTTACCTCAGGCAGGGTTAACACTGGTGCTGAGGTGAGTTGAGTCTTCAACTCCTGAAAGCTCCTCTCACAAGCCTCCGACCATTGGAACTTCACTTTCTTTTAGGTCAATTTGGTCAATGGCACTGCAATAGATGAGAACCCCTCAACAAACCTCCGAAATAACCAACTAAACCCAAGAAACTCCTAATATCCGAAGGATTCACCGATCTAGGCCAATTCTTCACCGCTTCTATCTATTGGGAGTCCACCTTTACACCCTTACTTGAAAGCACATGGCCCAAATATGCCACTGAGTTCAACCAAAACTCACACTTTCTGAATTTATCATATAATTGGAGATCCTTAAGAGTCTGTAGCACCACCCTCAAATGAGCAGCATGCTCCTCCTCTCTCCGAGAGTATATAAGGATGTCATCTATGAACACAATCACGAACATATCCAAGCATGATTTGAACACCCTATTCATCAAATCCATAAAATCTATAGAAGAATTCATTAGTCTAAAAGACATAACCACAAACTCATAATGACCATACCGAGTCCTAAAGGCTATCTTTGGGATGTCACTCTCTCAAACTCGGAGCTGATGGTATCCGGATCTGAGATCTATCTTTGAGAAGAACTTAGAACCCTGAAGTTGGTTAAATAAACCATCAATTCTGGGGAGTGGATACCTATTCTTGATGATGAACTTGCTCAATTGTCGATAATCAATACACATACGAAGAGATCCATCTTTCTTTCAGACAAAGAGAACTGGTGCGCCCCATGAGGATTTGCTCGGTCTGATGAACCCTTTGTATAAAAGGTATTTCAACAGCTCGTTCAACTCTTTTAACTTTGTTGGGGCCATTCTATAAGGAGGAATAGATATAGGCTATGTATTGGGAAGGAGGTCAGTACCAAAATTAATCTCCCACTCGGGAGGGATTCCCGGTAAATCATTTAGGAAGATTTATGGATATTCACATACTACTACAACGGAATGGATAGTCAGGGTCTTGGACGTAGTATCCTTAACCCTAACTAGATGGTACACGCAACCCTTGGAGATTATCATTCTGGACTTAACGTAGGAAATGAAACGACCTACAAGCATAACTGAACTACCCTTCCACTCTAAGACTGGTTCACCCGGAAATCTGAACTCTACTGCCTAGGTTCTGTAATTCACTAAGGCATAGCATGTAAATAGCCAATCCATGCCGAGGATAACATTAAAATCGGTCATGGAAAACTCTACTAGATCCGCTAAGGTGACTTTCTGAAGGATTGAGACAGGGCAATTTCTATACACCCCTCTAGCTATAACTGAATCACTGACTGGAGTAGAGCCTGAGAAAGGTTCTGATAAGATTTCGGGAATGACTCCAAAAATACTAGAAACATAGGGCATCACAAAAGACAAGGTAGCTCCTGGATCTAACAATTTATATACATCAAGATGGAATACTCATAACACACTAGTGACTACATTCGGGGAGACCTCCTACTCCTGGCGGGATGCTACGACATAGAATCTACTTTGGCGTTGTCCACCACCTATGGTAGTAGATGTACCATGCTGAGCTGGGTGTGCTGGTGGAGCTGCTGAACTAGAAGCTGGGCCTCGGGCCCTGTCATGATCCTGCCTGTCTGTCAGACAATCTCTAAGCAAGTGTCCTGGCTTCCCGCAACTGATGCACGCACTTGTACCCGCCAAAAACTGGCCTGTGTGTCTTTGGCCACATCTGATGCACTCTGGAGGGCTAGTCTCAGTTGGTATTCTACTATGACCTCTTGATCCTGATGCTCGTCCCCTTTGATCGCACTTGGACTTGGATGGCACTCGCGCCGGGGTTGAAGATCTCTGGTGGGACTGCTAATGGTGCCCACTAGGCCTCTGCTAGGAGAATCCGATGCAATCAGTCCTGGCCCTCTTGGCCTCCCTCTCCTGCTTACTCATTTGTATCACCTCTACTTGCTGGGTGTAGAGGTCTATCCGAGCAAAGTATGTATCCTGGAGAAGCATCGCGCTCCGACAATCCATGACCAAGGAGTCTGTTATCCTGTTCCCAAACCTGCTGACACGGTCCCTCTAATCTGCCGCCATCTTTAGTGCATACCTAGATAGTTGTGTGAAATACGAGGTGTACTCCTAAACCGTCATCTTTCCCTGCTTTAGATTAACGAACTTGGCTGCTTTTAGCTCTCTCATATCACGAGGGAATAGCTGGTCTAGAAAAGCGTCATGAAACTCATCACAACTGATAGGGCCTATTCTGATTGCCCTACTATCCTTAAACTATTTAAACCAGATGTGCACGACCCCCTTCAATTGATATGAGGACAAATCGGCACAATACTCCCCAATCACCCCCATAATCTGGGTGATCTTCAGAAACTCCTCAATGAACTCATGTGGATCCTCTTCCCCCTTCGATCCAAGGAACTCAGGAGGGTTCATCCTCAGAAAGTTACTAACCCTCACTGCCGCGGCATTCCCATTCTGAGGGATATGCACCACCACCTGCTAATTTACTTAGGCAGTGAAGGCCTGGGCTAACATCTAATCGGCTGCCCTAAACTCTACGTGGGCAATCGGCTTGGGTATATGCTCTGCATGGACTGGTGGGTCCTGTTGGTATCTGTCTCCGTTGCCATCCTCATGGCCTTTTCCATTTTTATTTCTCCTTCCATTAATTCTGTAGGGAGGCATGATTCTACGGGGAGGAATGATTGTGCAAACGCGTATAGTATGAGTTAGAAGGATAGAGAGGCATTTCACCGCTCGACATATATCATGAAAGAATGGAACATTTCCTAAACGTCTCATTGCCTCTTTATTATAAGTGTGGCACTCTTCACACCCATCAAAAAGACTCTACTCAACACTGCTTTTGGAAACCCTAGGACACTTCAAAACCTAATTCTCTGGTACCAAGTTGGTCATGACCCGAACATACGCCCAGATCGAAACACGGGACAAGGAACCCTGAGATGCTCCAAGTCGACCCATGGAATAAACATACATCTAACTCAATCATATTTAAGAGGAGATCATCATAAATAACATAGTGGAAGTCTAACAAAACATAACATCTAATCACATACAAGAGTCTAAAGATGAAATACAAACTATGTCCAAAAAGCCTCTATCAATGACGAGTTGATGGGACAAGTCCCCAACTAACTCACTAATATCTAAAAGCTGAAAAGATGTAATACAACTGATAAGAAGGGCCCTCGTAAGATGAGGACTCACTAACTAAGGCTGAGTAAAGCTAACTTTTTAGATCTATCTATCGGCGGGACAAAAACTGAGTATCGGAGTATTTCTCCCTTCTGGACTTCCGAGAAATAGCGAGTTTTTGGCTATTTTTCGATAAGTCAATGTTTGGGCTATATATATATTCAAAGTAGCATTTTATTCCGGAATATTGATGAATATAGTTCTAATTGATATGAATGTGAATACAGTTGGAAGAAATAGCTGAATATTGGTCGAGTTATGCCAGTTAGCCGGAAAGCCAACAACTGAGGTATGTGAAGCTAGTTTCTTCGGCAAGTTAGTAACTCCAGTAGAGCCAACTAGTATATATTCTAGTAGAAGGTTTCAGAAATAGTACAACATGCCCAATATGTAATTTAGTAAAGAACTTCAGGATATTATCATGTTCATCCGAAACTTATTAAAGCAATATAAGTTCCCGTGAAGTATTTCAAAAATAGAATAGTAGCTTAATATGAATTTTAGAAAGAATGTTAGAAATAGTAAATCATGTTTACCATGAAACTTAGTTATACAACATGATTCTAAGCATATATATTATATCTTGTTTCCGGTATCGGATTCAGCATAGTATGACAGAAATTATGTATATACCATTACCAGTTTCATCATGTATTATATAATTGGGACCTATAAGTCGCTTTCCTGGAATGCGATTTATAAGTCGCATTCCTAGAATGCGATTTATAAGTCGCATTTTGCCTTGCGACGCGCCGACTTGGCGCTTGTCCGATCTTTCCCCGGGCTCTTTCCCCGGGCATTTTTCTAGCATGTATGGAATTCTAAAACTTCTTAACCAATATGCGACAGGACATCTACTTGTAAAATTTGGGTGTAACATTCTCCCCACTTAAGAATATTCGTCCTCAAATGTAAACTTCTACCTATAGAAATTCCCAACTTACTCAACTTATTTTTAGAAAAATTTTGGCAGAGTTTCCTGTAATATGGACTATCCCAAAACTTGAAATGCTAAAAGTCCAAATACAAAAAAATTCCACACAATACTATATAGTATTCATCACATGAAAGATTGGAATCGAATATCTCATTTATACATATACTATAAGGCACTGCATAAAATAACAATACTAACATACCTCTTGACTTACTAGGCTTGAAATAAAGGAGCATATCTGGTTCTCATATCTTCCTCTACCTCCCAAGTCACCTCCCTCTGCCCAATTACGCCATACCTGACAAACGCAATATCTTTGGTTCTCAATCTACAAATTTGTTTGTCTAAGATAGCTAATGAGCCTTCTTCATATGCCAGCTTTTCCGTAATATGGATATCCTGGATCGGGACTACTTGACGGGTCCCCGATGCACTTCCTTAGCATAGATACGTTGAAAACTGGGTGAACGGATTTAATTCTGAGGCATAGCAACTCATATGCCACTTGGCCTATTCTTCAATGAATTTGATAAGGCCCAACGAACCTCGACCGAGCTACCGTTTACCGAATATCATCACCCTTTCATTGGAAGATAATTTCAAAATACCCAGCCATTCACCTCAAATTCCTAGGTCTCTCCGCCTCAGACAAGATGGCGATTTCTCGGGCGGTCGCGCCGTAGGCATTCTCTCGATAAGTTTCACCTTTTCTCCTCGATCGTTGAATGATGTCTGGCCCAATTAATACTGACTCTCCCACTTCAAACCAGCCACCACACTGCATCTTTCGCCCATACAATGCCTCAAAGGCGCCGCATCACGGGAAAGCCAATATAGGTCCCGTGATACGCTTATAGCTTAATTTAGTCGTGTTTGCCTAAGCGGCTTGATACATTTTCATGTGATTTTATATAAAAGTGAAGATATGTGCTAACCAACATGATTAGCCTTTGCTTGTAGGTTTTTGATGACTTTTGAGAGCCAATTCATGAATTGGTGAAGTAGATGCTTGGAGAAGGAATAAACACGCTAACGTCTAAGAAGAGGAGGCCCAAAATAGTTCACCTACACGTTGCACGTGCCACGGCAGGCAAGCTGTTTAAAACAGCCCCATGCGTGGCAATGCCACTGATGAGGGGTCCGCGACCAAGAGGGTGTGACGCGCTGCCCAAGCAGCGTGCCAATGCTAAGCACGGCGTGCAGCCTCCCGCCGCCGATTTTCGGGTTGATTTCCAAAGTGAGCTTTCGCATGCCTTCCGTGTCACGGGTGCGTGCTCGCGATACACCTCCGTGATTAATGGAGCCGTTCCACGACAGGCCAATCATGCAATGCCTCCATTTACTATAAATAGGACACTTAGCTCTTATTTTCATTCGGTCACGATTTTATTCAGAAAAACCGCATAGGAGTGAAGGGAGAAGGGAGAACTTATCTAGGGTTTATCAAATTCCCCTTCTCATCTACCAATCTCATGTGGCATGTAGTTAGGGAGTAGATTAATAGTAGATTAGGAGTAGATTAACGTAGTTTTACTAACATGAATGGCAAGAACTCTTCCTCTAGGGTTGAAGCCATGAATTATGATTGTAATTCTATGATATTATTTTGGAATTGAGTTATTGATTGTTGTTTCCGTCTTTGCACTTTCTCGATTTGTTTGTTGTTTTTATGATTGATCACCATAAAATCATATTGTTAGCTTGGGAAATAGCTTGAGAAGGCATTACTTGTGGGTCAGACATGAGAATGTGGGGAGCATGAAGTACTCGGAGAGGTTCCGTGTTTGATAGAAATATACCTAGCACCTGCTTGGTTGACACACTGTGTTATGAAAGACCAACATGGGATGTCTAAGCATCACCACTCAAGAAGTAGGTGTGCGGTTGAGTTGCGTTAAATGGCAGACGCACAAAGTCCGTAATCGTTTTTCTCCCCATAAAACCACAACATAATCGATTGCCCGCGACTAGAAATTAAACTCCTCCCTCACAATATGCAAAGGAGGCTAGATTGCCGTGTTAAGAGGCTCAAAGACCATAAACATGCAATTCCAGTTATGTGAAATAACAATTGATAGTACATGCTTGTTCCATTGCAAATCGTATTATCGCATTTATTTAATTGGTTTTAACTCCTATGTTGTCTTAGAGCACTGAATATTTCCTGACCCAAACTTAGACTTAACTTATTCTCCAAACGAAAATGTCTATCACCAAACACTTTAGATATTTAAGATCACACTAGAAATGTAGTTAGAGGAATGGTCCAGTCCCTGGAGGTTCGACATTCCGGTTCCTTAAAAGAGCCACTATATTACTTGCACGACCTGTACACTAGCGGGTCACCAAGTTTTTGGACGCCGTTGCCGGGATTCGGCGAAGTTTTGATAATTTATCTGTTTTTATGTGATTTTTGAATTTCCTTAAGTGTTGAGAAACTTGGTCTTAGTCTCTTCTATTCGCAGTGACAGTTGTCCCGCCGAGCCGGCTAGAAATAGAGAGCGAGGGAACCGCGTTGCTTGAACTCCGAACGTCAAATCCATTTGCAAAGGAGAATAGCTCTAGAGCAAAAAGCTGAAGAGACTTCACAAAAGGTACAACAACAACCACCCGGGACAAGAACAACCGTTATCGGGAAGCAATGGCAATGACCGCCCCGCGAAGTGGCTATCCCCACGCATGACAAATGTGACCCTAGTATTCGTAAACCGTAGCCTGGAGGGAACTTTGAACTTAAATGTAACATGGTGCACTGTTACATTCTAGTGGCCGCTCACCGGAATACATGAGGACCCGCAGCTAAAGACTTACAGAGCTTTTTAGGAGATTAGTGACACGTTCGTCCCACCTGGCGTGTCCTCAGATTATGTCCGATTGACCCTCTCCCATTTTCATTGTTGGGAGAGGCAAAAGGGCTGAAGGCCGAGCTACCAACCTATAACTTCATGGGATGACTTGGCTAGAAAGTTCCTTATCAGATTTTTCCTTCGTGCAAGACTCGCAAAGTTGAGAAGTGAGATACTCGCTTCAAGCGTGCTTCCGATGAAAATTTATATATGGCTCGGGAAAGATTCAAGTCATTGTTGAGACTCTGCCCCCATCATCAGCAATCAGGCCGAAGTGCTGGCCCATACCTTTGTAGAAAGTCTAGACCCACACAATAAAATATTACTAGACTCGCAGCGGGTGGGCAAGCCTTGGGAAAAATATATGATGAGTTGTACACTTTGTTGAATGTAATTGCACAAGGAAATCCGTGAGTGGCACAATCAAGAGGGCGTAGCTGAAGATCGTATGATGGCGATGGTTTGAATGCGCAGCACAGCTAGCTTCTTACCCAACATCAAATTATGACTCGGCTCAATAAACCGAGTATGCACCAACAATTGGGTGGACGTTAATGAAGTTCAGTAAGCTCCGAGTTGGTGTGAAATTTGTGGTAATAATGGGCACAACGTATAATCTTGTGGAGCCAATTCAGAATCAAGAATTTTGTTGGGAATGTGCAGCAAAGGAATCAGAATTTTGGTAACTCCAACAGTAATTGGTGGTGGCCACCCGAATTCTTCTTGGGGTGGTAAATCAAAGCAGACTTCATGCAACTCAAATAACATCGGCATCGTAATGCGCATTGATGGGCATAGTAGCGCCCGCATTGAGGAACACTGCAGAAAAATTATGGAGACCTGCAATCAAAGCAGAAAATCAAAGCAGGGATGGCAAGGCAGCAGACTTAATGAATCAGCAAGTAGCTACCCGCAGTCTTAAAACAAGTGGTCTGGAAATAGCAGCTCGCCAAAACATGAGGCCTGGAAGGGGATTACCAAGAAATGCGTATCCTAACTCCCGCACATCAATGCCATCAGTCTTAGAAGCGGAAGGCAAGTAATATGCAGTTGCCTAAAGAGTTGAGAAAAGAGGTGCAGCCGGAGTTGGTAAGACCAGGACCATCCACCGATACCGGGACTAAATCAGAGTGCTGGGCAACAAAATGGGCAATCTTCATTGCACAAAGACAAAGACCACCACCACCATCTTCGCAGACTAGGAAAGAGCAACGAGGAGGAATGTTTCAAAAGTTCTTTGGAGACTTTCAAAGAGCTTCACATAAAATTGCCTCTATTGATGTCTTGTAGGAATGCGCCCAAGTATAAAATACTTGAAGGACGTGGATGGCGAACAAAGTTAGATTGGGGACGCCCGCATCAGCACTAACTGAGGAGTGGGCCACGGTATTAAGCAAAAATGCCAAAGAAGCTCAAAGACCCCCGGGAGTTTTACTCCTCCCCATACAAATTCGGTAAAGCTGAGGTGCTCAGCTTTGTGTGATTTATAGGCAGCTAGAAGCACCTAATGCCCTTATCCTTATTCAACACCTGGGGTTGGGAAGACCTAGACCGACAAGGTTGATGTTGCAACTCGGCCGACAAGTCGCGAGTGACACCGGATGGAATCATAGAGGACCTTTCATCAAAAGTAGGTAAATTTATTACACCTACTGATTTTATTGTTTTAGATTTTTAGGTTGATGACCGTGTACCCCTAATCTTGGGATTCGGCCATTCTGGCCAACGGAGGAGCTAGTGATTGATTTGAAAGAAGGGACCCTCAAAGCAGGGTCGAGGATGAAGAAGAAACCTTCCGGGTCTACCAATAAATGGGAACCCATCCACACTGTTAAGCAGAAACCTTTGTCAAGTTAGTGTTGCGCAGGATGAGTGTGGGGTGGAGGATTCATGGTGTGTGCACGGCCAAAGGCAGACAAGTGTTCACCAAGTCTCGATAAAGGGCTTCAAATTGAAAAGAAGGATAAAGGGAGGAACAAAGTGGAGGTCAGTTTCTCTCAACAAAGAGAAGAAAAGCAGATGGTTCTCAGAGAACCCGTGTATGAGGATATCCCGAAAGGGGCAGTCCACGTTGTGCCACGACGTAAAAAATAATGCTCTGGCTGGGGAGGCAACCCAAGGGTACCACAGTACAACTTAAAATTTTGATTTTGATTTTGATTTTGTTATTTTAATTTGTTTGTTTGTATTTGGTGGAAAAGTTAGGGCACAGAGAGGGGAGTCTGAGTACCCTGAGGAGGAAGCTAGGAACCATAGAAAAGGAATGTGGGGTCGACTCACTCCGCTCGTGAAATTTAGGAAACATGCGACTAGCCGGGCCTAAAGGCTCCCAGGGAGTATTTCTCACCCTCTTGAAATGTAATTCTGATGCTATGAGGAGATAGCATGATTTGGCAGGTGTGAGGGAAATTTCAGAAATTTCAAAATTTTGTGCTTAACAAATTGTTGCGAATGTAATGCTTGTTTGGAAAAATGAGAATATTTGAAAAATCTTTGTGAGTCAAACATGAATTCAACACCAAGGCTTTTCTTTCGGTTCTTTTCCGACGGGGGGTGTTTTTGAACCGAAGAATAAAATTTTTATTTTTATTTTTATTTGTCTCTGGTATACAATGTTTGAGTCATAGTGAGGGATCAAGTCGGTTTTATGGATGGATGACGACCGTCTTGAGGAAAATTAGTCGATAGATGTCGGTTTTTTGAAACCATAGCTAGTTGATGCTTGATGTTCTTGTTATGTACCGTATATGATCAGGGAGAGGCAAGTATGTTCAGTATTGAAGCATGCAATTGTATAACTTGGTTTGAGACACTTAGGCTCTTGAATGTGACTCAATTTAATTGAAGCTTAATTTTTGAATTCTTGTGAATGATGTAAGAGTCTCATTAATGTGTCTTCAATTGAGCATGTGCAAGTGAGTGTAAGGTTTTGAGTATCTTCTATGCTATTGTGGATTGTCTAGAACTTGCCCGGTGTGTAATATGAAACGAAATGAAGGATGAATTGTAGGAGATGATTTAGGCATTTCACTCAACCTAATTTTTATCCCTCATTTTACCTACCTTGAGAAATTTTAACCTAGTAGCCCCGTTGAGCCTTGAGCCTATTCTTTGATAGCTGCAACATAAGCCTAAACCGTTTCTTTCATTAACCTTGAATTTGACCCAAAGCTCCTAAGCGCCGGGAGAAGAAAATCAAAGAGAAAGGGAGTGAGGAGAATGAAAAAGAAATGAAAAGTAGCAAGTTGTAGAAGTTGAGAAAGGACAAAGGTGCACTTGTGTGAAAATGGTTGATCATGATTATGAGGAAAACAAAGTAATGAGAAAATTATTCATAGAGCTCCCATCGACAAGTCAAAAGTGCCTAAATAAAGGGGAAACAAAAGAGGAAAAAGAAAATTACCAAGGATAAAAAGGTGAAGTAAGGGAAGGGAAGTTCGCCATGAGGGCGTGATGTACAGCTTAGGAAAGATAGTCACTATTATCGGCCATAATAGTACCTACTCACCCGAGTTAAGTTACAACCTACAAAGTCCTACTTGATCTTACATTCATACATCCTCAAATTAGTGGAGTAAACACTAAGGGCAAGCTTATGGGTCATGACATGAAGCATGTGCTTGTGAGAGGGAGTACTTTTTTATATACTCCACACATGTTGCATGCAAAAATTATTTTTTGCGTGTGATTGGGTAACTCTTCCTGTGAGAGGGCACATGTTTAATGAAGGATATAATCTATGGAATTCTTAATCAGTTGATTTACATGAGTTTGCTTTCTTAAATTGAGAGTCGATTCTGAGGGTAAGCAGTCTTAACATAGTTGTATTTCCTAGCATGTTCTATTTTAAACTTGTATCTTACGTAATCATTATAGTCGTATCTTGAATTAACTTGCTAAATTAGTTATGTGGGACTTCCATTTGCATGATATAAAGGTTGTTCGAGGACGAACAAGGCTTTAAGTGTGGGGTTGTGATCACGAGAAATAATATAGGTCCCGTGATACGCTTTATAGCTTAATTTAGTCGTGTTGTCTAAGCTATTTGATACATTTTCATGTGATTTTATATAAAAGTGAAGATATGCTAAAACCAACATGATTAGCCTTTGTTTTGTAGGTTTTTGATGACTTTTGAGGAGCTAATTCATGAATTGGTGAAGTTAGGGCTTGGAGAAGGAATAAACACGCTAACGTCGCAAAGAGGAGGGGGCCCAAAACAGCCCACCCGCACGCCGGCAACATGCCACGGCGTGCGTGCTGTTTGAAACAGCCCCCATGCGCGTTGGCAACGTGCCACCTACGCATGAGGGGTCCGCGGACCAAGCGGGTGTGACGCGCTGCCCAAGCAAATAAGTAAGCCACGTTACATCAAGGCAAGGCTCCCGCCGGCTTCCATTTTCAGTTGATTTCCGAAGGAGTTCGCGATGCCTCCGTGTCACGGAGGCGTTGCTCACATACAATTCGTGACACGGAGCTGCCCCACGACAAAGAAATTATGCATCAAGCCCATTTACTATGGGGCCAGGACACTTAGCTCTATTTTCATTCGGTCACATTTTATTCGAAAACTGCATAGGAGTGAAGGGAGAAGTGGGAGAACTCAGCTAGGGTTTATCAAATTTCTCATCTACCAATCTCATGTAAGTATGTAGTTAGGAGTAGATTAATAGTAGATTAGGAGTAGATTAACGAAGTTTTACTAACATGAATGGCAAGAACCCTTCCTCTAGGGTTGAAGCCATGAATTATGATTGTAATTCTATGATATTGTTTTTGGAATTGAGTTATTGATTGTTGTTTCCGTCTTGCATTCTGATTTGTTGGTTGTTTTATGATTGATCACCATAAAAGCATATTGTTAGCTTGGGAAATAGCTTGAGAAGGCATTACTCTAGGTCGATGAGAATGTGGGAGCATGAAGTAATCTCGGGAGAGGTTCCGTGTTTGGATAGAAATATACCTAACACCTTGCTTGGCCGACACACGGGGTTATGAAAGACCACTTGGGATGTCACATCACCACTGCTGAAGTAGGTGTGCGGCTGGAGTTGCGTTAAATGGTTAGACGTATCGAAAAAGTCCCTAATCGTTTCGTAAAACCACAACATAATTGATTGCCCGCGACTAGAAATTAAACTCTCGCCTCACAATGATGCAAAGGAGGCTAGATTGCCGTGTTTAGAGGCTCGAAAGACCATAAACCTGACAATTCTAATTATGTGAAATAACAATTGGTAGTACCATGCTTGTTCCATTGCAAATCGTATTATCGCATGATTAATTGGTTTTAACCCCATGTTGCTCCTAGATAATTTTGGAATATTTCGTTGACCCAAACTTAGACTTAATTATTCTCCAAACAAAATGTCTATCACCAACACTTTAGATATTTAAGATCACACTAGAAATGGGTAGTTAGAGGAATGGGTCCAAACCCTCGTGGGTTCGACATTCTGCTTCTTAAAAGAGCCACTATATTACTTCTGCACGACCCGTACACTTGCGGGCTCATCATGCGCCATCCGGATAGCTGAGTGAATGCTATTATTAGTAAGCAAACTTCAATTAATCAAGAAATTCATCCCAACTACCTCCAAAATCTAGCACAAACGCTTGTAACATATCCTCGATCGTTTTAATTGTACATTCTGCTTGCCTATCTGTCTGAGGGTTGAATGTTGTGCTCAAATTAATTTGCAGTCCTGCACCTTTCTCGAAATGACTGCCAAAATCTAGCCGTAAATTGTGCTCCTCTCGTCTGAAATAGATACCGGCACACCATGTAATCTAACTATTTTTCGATATACAATTCGGTATAATCCTCGGTAGAGAAAGTAGCTTTCATCGCGTGAAGTGGGTCAGATTTTTGCCACCACAACTATTAACCCAAATGGAATCATGCCTATGTCTCGGTATTGTGGTAATCCTTCTAAAATCCATGTTCACTACTTCCCATTTCTAGAGAGGCACAAATTTATGTCCCGAGTTAACCCGTTTGGTTTTTGGTGTTCCGCTTATACCGTTGGGCGCTTAGGACTTTGGGATACAAATTCGGCTATTTTTCATACTTGGCCACCAAGAGATTTCTTTGATATCGTGGTACAATTTCGTCACGCCTGGGTGGATAGAATAGCCAAGTGCATGTACCTCATCTATAATCTGGGTTACGAGCCCCCTAAATATCTGGAACACAGACGCCCCTTACATCGCAAAGATTTCATCCCCTTCGCCATCTCGAAAATTTGGAGCTTTTCCTTGCCGAATTCTATCCTTAAACTGAACCAGGTCAGATCTTTATATTGTCGTTTTACCTCCACAACTAATGACGACACCGCGGTGTTCTGAATTACCGCTCCGTTGTCCTCTCGTTTCTATTACACGAATGACTAAACTAACTAATTGGTGTATTTCTCGGCTAATTCCCATTGTTCGCCAAGGTCACGCCAAACTCCCCATAGATTTTGGATAAGGGGCATTTGTTACTACATTGGCTCTTCGATTGATACATAATATTCACATTTAGAGAACTTGGCATATACCTGGATGGCCATACTGGCTTATTATGACGGAGAGACCGAGTGTAATCTACGGTATAGATAGAGCTTATCTGCCTTCGCCATGCTAAGCCTACTTGTTACCGGGATAACTCCCAACGACCGTCTTCACACCATGTGCTCGTATCCGATCGAGGATCCTGCAATGATCATGATCTATAATAATCTGCCGAATAACTTCTGGAATAACCGAATAGGCCGGGTTAAATGACCAATGCCGAAGTAGTCTAACAAGGTTTAAATGTCTCGCCCGAGCATCCGTAGCTCATGCATAATCGGTGGAGTTGTGGACATCTAACGTTTGTTATTCACATGAGTCAATCCAGAGCTGGGCTTAACCAAACTTACTCTCGTGCGATCAATCTCCTCGGATCTTCACGGGAATCTACTAATCTCCTTGTCTTAGTAAACACTATGCTAGGGCAAGAGTACTACCAATTTCTTACGCCTTGTGCATATCCACTTGATTTATACTACCGTTTCCGAGAAATTCTTTACCTCATGAGCCATTCTATAAAGACTCGGCCTTTTTGCTAGCTCTATATTCGAATATCCATTTAGAACTACCAAGTACTAGTTTGTCACCGACACGATGTGGACCCTTTCTTGGGGTGCCCAATGGGCTTATCTCGACTGGGACGGTCAGTCGATTGTGGGGTGTTCCACATAATAACCGCTGGGTTGACTAAGGCCGACTCTCACCTACAAGGCCGAAAAACAATGTATGACCACTTAACATACCGGAAAATTCTGCATTAAGTACTCAAGTATACCTATTTGACTCTAATTATGGTTCTCGCACATGCGGTAATGTTATTGATATTTAGGATGCTTCTCGCTATTAATCTACACAAATTTCCGGGTCAGTTAGGACTGCCTAATCGCGCCCTTATTTGTCTAACCACCGAGATTCAGCACAACTTGTAAGCTTCTAAAGCTTAGATTCGGCAATAAACATATAAGTCCGTTAACCAATAAACCGAGAATCGAGAAAGTTTCTATGGCTTCATACGTGAATCACACTATTACTCTCTTCTTGGTCGAGGGCCCCGCTTAAGCATCTCAGACATAATACTTCCTAATACCAACCAGAATCTATGTGACTATAACCCCTATTGGCAGCCATTCACGCATATCCGATACCTATATATATATATATATATATATATATATTAGCTACTATGTACATTCCATAACAATTTTGTAGTAACACGTAATCTCTCGCATGCTTTATCAATTTCATACTGCATATGATATACCGCTTCTACGGTCTAGTAATACCTCCCGTCCTCTCTTAATACTCAATGGATTTTCATCCCATTCTGGAAGCAAAAACATATGCTCTTGATTATGGTCTCGCTATTGAAATTTTGGCTACTCTACAATGTGGGTCAACATCCGACCTTGTGGCCTTACTTGGCATTATATTGAGAGCCCACGACTGCCCGCCGGGCCTTATCTCCAAGCTGCACTAAATTAGAGTTCCCGTTCAGTAGTTTCTTAACTTTCATAGGCGGACGTACCGGCAACATTCTAAATCGCAATCTCACCGTCTCTAATTCGTTATTCCTAGTCCTTCATACACGATATTCTCTTAACTGGAGGTGATTCTAGTTTTTCCTCAAAATCTCGTATTCCCCGCTTTCTTTCCCTTATCTTGCTTAGGCTGAGCTGTGGATTCAACGTGACCCGCCTTACATTGTTAATAATACAAGTTACTCTGTCAAGTCCTACCTATACTTCTTCCGTCTTGCGGCCGACCATCTGATCACATGACCTCCCTACCTTTCGATATCACAACCGAAATCATAACTATCTTGGTGCATATCCCGTTGTTGTTAGCGTTTTATGATGGACTTGGCCTTTTCTCGATCGGGAACTTAACTATTACCGGGCGTTCATCACCGACAGTCTTTTACACCCTCGGTTTGTGCAAGCTTGTAGTCTTACTTGCTCTTGACTTATTACCGTGAGGGTCTCGCACAACTTATGTAATCATAGGGGCTCTTACTTTCTAACACTTTCTAGAATCAACCAATACCTCTTCACTTACCGTTTACTTTGGGAAACCTCGCCTCAATTCTTATGCCCTTTACTGTACCGAATCAAACCTAAGAGGTAGGAATAGCCTTTTCTTACTGGGCAACAAACGGAAACATGGAACTTTACCATATGAAAAGATGGAGGTGGAATCCCGCATTTCCCTCTTTCTCACACTTATCTCGATAACTGTATTGTCTATTATCTTAACCGATCTTATATATCTAGAAAATAAATCAACTCGTATGAACGTTATGCTTCTAACTTCCTACTCTGAAGTTATAGAAATTGTTCGTCTGGTTTCAGATGACTACACGTAAGTGCACGTGGTCGAACAAGTAGTAAAATGGCTCAAGTAAGCCAAGTATCGATCCCACGTGGACCGACTACGATAACAATAAACTTAACTTAAAAATGCGTACAACAATTCAAGAAGATAGTAATATTTTGTTTCCTAATTTATACAAGTCTAAAACAAATATACAATTTGAGTTCGAACTATGAGTATGAGCATGCCGAGGCTAAAACGAACATGTAGAGAAATAAATTATCGATACAATTTTATTAATCTTTCCTCCGGTTGCTAGTCAAGAATTATTGCCTATGGATTAAAACTCTCAGATTAACCCAACTTAAGAATCATGAACCTCCACCTACATTTCGTGATAAAAGAAATTCATGTTCTAGCCATACAAACCGATTCCGTAATTGACTAATACGACTGTGTATATTTATCCTCGAAGGTAAATCAATTTTCAATTTTCCCAAACTAAGTAAAAGATCATATCCTATCAATTCACAACTTTCAATTTCGTGCTCTCTCGAAAGTGAAACTCGACTTTTAGATATACATTAACATTGTCCAAACATTAATGCAAAGTAAGAACAAGAATTAATAGAACAACCATGGAAGAAAAGATGAAAAACCAAATGATCAACAATCACATTTTCAATACAATTGTTCTTAACCTCAAAGAAGAAGTGAAATTAGCCACTCATTTGTGGATTAAACATCATCAAATGAGTGTAAATCGTTACACAACAATTGAATGAAAGGAGAAAGAGATAGAGAAAACTATAAGATTTGCCCCTCAACTACCTCGTAACTCCACCGCTTCTTGCTCCACCAAGTCGAATATATAAAATGAACCTAAGTGTGCTATTTATATCAGAAATTTTTCTCCCCGGAATAAAGAAACGTGTCATGGAGTGCATCGCGAGAACCGCTCCGTGACACGGCGCTCAAACGCGGAGCTCTTGGAAATTGCCTATGCCAACCACGAGTGTCACCGCTGCCGGCGTGACACGCTACACGCAAAGGGCGTTAGCCTTCCTCTCGCCCGCAGCCGCCCGGCGTGGCACGTTGCTGGGGCGACTTGAGCTCGCGCTCTTCTCGCGTGGCTCAGGTTAATGGGGCGTGGCATGGCGCTGGGCGCGTCACACGCACGGGCGTGGTGCACGCTGGCGCGGCCAGCCTTTCCATGGCATGCTACTTGTCGACTTTTGCCATTTTTGCTCCCGACTCCATTCCTCTACTCACCAACTTATAAATTTATTCTCAAAATCATTGAAACCTACAAAACAAGGACTAATCATGTTGGTTAGCACCTATATTCACATTGAGCATAGAATTACATGAAAATGTATATAATGAATTAGATAAACAAGGCAAAATCCAAGTTATAAAATATCACTTGGACATGCTATTTTGCCCAATGACTACCTACCCCACACTTGAAATCCTTGTTCGTCCTCAAACAACCCTTTTACATCTCATGAATATGGATAATCACACATAACTAATTTAGCAAGATCATTCAAGCTATGACTATAATGATTATTTAAGATAACAAGCTAAAAATAGCATGCACATTTAATCAATGAAATGATATACATCTCCGTTAAGACTTCCTAACCTACAGAATCGACTCTCAATATCAACAAACTCATACAAATTAGTTGATCAAGACATCTGACATGGATGTTATCTCTCATTAAACATGTGCCCTCACAAATAAAGAGAGTTACCCTTTTTACTTACAAATATTCAAATCACACCAAGTATGGGTATATGAATAAAAATTACGCCGCTTCTCAAAAGAATTCACATGCATCATGTAGTGACCCATAAGCTTGCCCTTAGTGTTTTACTCCACTCATTTATGGATGTTTGAACGTAAGATCAAGTAGGACTTAATAGTTGTAATGTAAACTAAGGGACTAGTAGGTACTATTCGCTAGTAATAGTGACTATCTTCCCCAAGCGCTTTTAATAACTTCAACCTTCATTAAGGATATCTTTTCTCTTACTTCACCCTCATTCTTTTCAATCGGATTTTTTTCTTCTTGTTCCCTTTCTTTAAGCAATACCTCACTTAGTAGTAAGAAGTACTTAAGCAATTTTTTTTCCCATTCATTTATTCTCTTACTCCCTACTAATAATCAACCATTTTCACACAAGTGCACCTTTTTCCTTTTCTCAACTTACAACTTGCTACTTTTCCTTCTTCTTTTTCCTACCTCACTCCTTCACTCTTCGGATTTTCACTCAAGCGCTTCGAAGTTTTGGATCAAATTCGCTAATGAAAAGAAAAGGATTGCTTATGTTGTAGCTATCAAAGAATAGGCTCAAGGTTCAATGGGGCTAACTAGGATTAAATATTCAAGGTAGGTAAAGTGAGGGATAGCATTTAGGTTCATTCAAAGAAATGCCTAAATCATCTCCTACAATTCACATCCCTCATTCTCATTTTGTATACACACCACGAAAGTTCTAGACATTCCACAATAGCACGGAATATTCGAAACCTTACACTCATGGCACATGCTCAAATCAAGACACATTCCACAGAATCTTAACTCAGCTAATCACAAGAATTCAAAATTAAGCTTCAATCACATTGAGTCAAATTTAAGAGCCTAAGTGTCTCACACAAAGTTGTACACTTCTTACATGCTTCAAAACTAACCACACTTGTATCTTACAATCATGCATAGCACATCACAAGAACATCTAGCCATAAATAAGCTAGGAGTTTAAAAACCAACCTACTGACTAATTTTTCCTCAAGACGGTCGTCATCCATCCATCGTCGGAAATAGTCTCTAACTATGACTAAAACATTATATATAGACAAAGAAAAATTTTATTCTTCAGTTCAAGGATCCCCGTCTGAAAAGAACCGAAAAGAAAACCAACGGGATATGAAGTCATGCTGACTCACAAATTTTTTTTTTCAAATATTTCTCCCAAGCATTACATTCACCAAAAATCGTTAAGCACAAAATTTAAAATTTTCCTCACCCCAATACTTGAATCATGCTATGTCTCCATAGCATCAACTTAACATTTAAACAGGTGAGAATACTCTGAGGCCTTAGGCTCAGCTAACAACATGCTTTTCTTCAACTTACACAAGTGGGTGTACGACCCCACACTTTTTCTCTCTTTCATGCTTGTTAGCTTCCTCCGAGGGTACTCAGATTTCCCCTCCACCGTGCTTAACTTTCCACCAAAACCACAAAAATGTAAAATTAATAAAATCAACTTAAATGCAACAAATTGGGCAATTGGTACCCATGGTACACTTGGGTTGCCTCCCTAAGCTTCTAATTTTACGTCGTGGCACGACGTATTACATTTCACCGCTTTTTTCTCCAATTCTTGAGGATATGAATCTCACCCCCAATTTCTTCTCTAATTTTTTATGCGTTCTAGGGGTGGTGGTAGAAAATTGTAAGGACCAAGCAAAGAGGATGTTGCTCCTTTTGAACTTATTGGCCCTCAAGTGTTTAAGTCATTTTGTCTCTCCGAGTCAGCAAATTCCAAAATATACGGGGCTTGGTCCTCCTCTAGAAATTCTTCTATGCTTTCTGGAAGACTCTATTTCTATGTCGTCACCCAAACTCAATGTCGAAAAATGCTTCAAGTGGGGTCCAATACACCTCGACTAAACTCCATTGTGATTGACCTCCTTACTTGTATACACCTTCTCCTCATCAACATCCGTCTCTCCATTAATGTCAATGGGGTATACTCTATCTCTTCTTCCTGCATGAATTTTCCATAAGAGCTTGTGCCCATCACTTCTGACAACTAAGAGATTCTAATTTTCTCGCTTCATCCAAAAATTCACCCTTTCTTCCTCTTGTAGTTCCTCTCGATATCAGCCAACTGGGCACTGCAATTTATCACAAGTCACCAAGAATCATCCCATGAATTTAACGCTCATCCTTTCAGAGCCTCTGTGATTCTCTTCTTGCTGAATTTCACACGCTATCGCCTCCTTCATTGCTTCGATTGCTCAAGGAGTTGTTTAAACATGTCTTCTACTCGAGCTTGGCGTCCCAAGTCCTCATTTTCAAGATGCCTATATTCATCAAAAACAAACAAGGATCATAGTAGGGCTCGGGGATGGGAGTATGCATTCGACAGCCATCCCAATGGTCTTCTTGACCACCACATATGTTGCACGTGTTACGTTGCTGCTACAAGTGGGGTCCTCCGAAATTCATACAAGATTCGCCAAAATATGCGTATCCACCATTTAAACCATTTGTATTCCACGATGTCATGTCAAGAAGGGTATCCAAAAAAAAAATCAAAAAGAATTAAAACAAACATCTACATCTGTTGTCAAAGACTTATATAGAAATAGTAAACTAACACTTAAGAAAACAATTTTACTTCATTGCTAGTCCCCGACAACGGCAAGCCAAAACTTGTTCGTCTCTGTTCGGATGACTACACGCAAGTGCACGTGGTCGAATAAGTAGCAAATGGCTCAAGTAAGCCAAGTATCGATCCCACAGACTGACTACGGTATCAATCTACTCAAGTGTCAATAAACTTTAACTCTAAAATGCAGAAAATGTGCTGTAGCGATTGTAATATTTTTTGTTTCCTAATTTATACTAAGTCTAAAAATATACAATTTGAGTCTCGAACTATGAGTATGAGCATGCTGAGGCTAAACGAACATGTAGAGAAATAAATTATCAATACAATTTGATTAATCTTTCCTCCGGTTGCTAGTCAAGAATTATTGCCTATGGATTAGTATTTAACCCAACTTAAGAATCATGAACATTCCACCTACATTTCTGATAAAAAGAAACTCATGCTCTAGCCATAAAAAACCGATTCCGTAATTGACTAATACGACTTTCGTGTATATTTCTATCCTGAAGGTAAATCAATTCTCAATTTTCCCAAACTAATAAAAGATCATATCCTATCAATTCACAACTTTCCAATTTTGTGCTCTCTCGAGTGAAACCGATCTTTTTAGATTTACATTAATATTGGCCAAACATTAATGTAGTAAGAACAAGAATTAATAGAACAATCCATGGAAGAAAAGATGAAAAACCAAATGATCAACAATCACATTTCTCAATACAATTTTTCTTAACTCAAGCAAGAGTGAAATTAGCCACTCATTTGTGGATTAAACATCATCAAATTAGTGTAAATCATACAAACAATTGAAAGAAAGGAGAAAGAGATAGAGAAACCCTAAGATTTTCGTCCTCAACCTGCTCGTAACCCACGGTTTGCTCCACTAAAGTTAGAATAATAAAAATGAACCTAAGTGTGCTATTTATACCAATGGGAATTTTTCCTAATAACAAGCAACGTGTCACGAGTGCATCACGAGCACCGCTCTCGTGACACGAAGTCTCAAACGCGGAGGTTTCCTTCGGGAAATTGCCTCCGATGCCAAACCTGCCGAGTGTCACTGCTGGGCCAAGGCCAGGAGCACTGCACATGCAAAGGTGTTGGCTCATCCGCCGCACAGCTGCCCCGGCTTGGCACGCTACCGGGCGCATTGAGCCTGCCTTCTCGCGCAAGGCTCGACAGTGGGCGTGGTACGGTGTCGGGCGCGGTACACGCACGGTAGCACGCCGCCTGGCCCGCCTTGCCATGGCATGCTACTTGCCGACTTTCGCCATTTGCTCCCGACTCCATTCTCTACCACCAACTTATAAATTAGTTCCTCAAAATCATCAAAACCTACAAAACAAGGACTAATCATGTTGGTTAGCACCTATATTCACATTTTTATAGGAACACCACATGAAAATATATATAATTAATTAGATAAACAAGGTAAAACTAAGTTATAAAATATCACTTGACATGCTATTTGCCCACGAATGTAAATATATCGGGAATGGTAACGATAAAGGTATCACATTAGGAGGTCCCCGATACCTCCTCCGCCGCCGACTACTCTGCAACCGGCTGGTGCCCTCTCCCGTTGCTATCTCGATCTTCGCCCGGAATAGATATCGTCGGGCCCGATTCTTGTATCTCGTATTCAAAGAATATGGTAAGTTTTAGTGGACTCAACCCAATACTATACCGCTCTATAGCACGATCAATGAGAAGAAAGGGTAACAATACTATCCGCCTGCGCCTCTCCCGCCTATAGTATGTTGTGCAATAACACATCCATAGACAAGACTCTACTTAGCACAAACTGGGTGCACTCCTCGGGACACGACTCCGCTCCGATAGCAAGTTTGTCACGCCCTCACCTTTGGGGGTAGACTGCACCCAAGGCCCTATCGGGGACTCCGGACTACTAAAACCACCGAGCCTAAGCACATCTGGTGCCTGGTCAAGCTCTATTTCGATTCTCGAATCAATGGGCTATATAGCCACAATACAGTTTCTCCGCCGATCAGCTCTATAGCTAATTGGCCCTCAGAACATCGCTAACTAGAATCTACTTTATAGGGAAACCAATGCGGGCCTAATAAGACCACCATGTTGTCTAGTTATACTCTAACTCAATATAATGAATATCAGACATCTACGTGACCGGCAAGGTCACTCACTTCACATTCAATACGGCCCCACACGGCCAACAAAGTCAACAACACTATACAACTAAAATAAGCACAAGGCCCACACTATTCAAGACAACTAACCATAGGGAGATATATACACACAATCCGCAAGCCACTATGAGTAATAATACAAATGGCCTGACAAGTGGCCCCGACCTACCCATACTAGCATAACAAAATAAAGGAAATAGACCTATAGCTGTCTAGCTCCTGATGACAGGAGGTGATGATCAATGCGCCGGGCTTCACTACGTGACGGCTCCTCGTCTATGGGTACTGCAGTAAGTAATGAACATTTCAAACGGGCATCGCATTTCACTCATACCGAGTATGCAAAGCAACTAAACACATCTGGAATATAAACAACATAACTAGAAGCTTTGGAAAGGTGAAATATCCGATCTCTGTAAGAACCGCTGTAATCTGAATCAAACTTTTCCGTACCGTGAATAAGGCAGAGCACACCTATCGACATAACGATTCTGTTGCCTATTGGCTAATATATATAATACATATAATACATACATATATATAGCAAGCAAGAACCAATACCAGCCCCCATTAAGCCGGAAGGTGCCAACCAATCAAACAATCTAATACCCCTACCCTAAGTCAAAACCATCCAAAAATGAATCACCTCTCTGCCTACTAACTACGCAGCACCTCTACCATCCCCGGGTTCCAAATGGGCTATGGCCTCGATATAATAATCGTGGTCTGAGCCCGGAGGACTCTGCATTGTAAATTGTAATCGTGAATCGTCTCAGACTGTAACTGCTCCCCGGGCACAAGCGCACAAACAAGGTAAACTGTGACAAGTTATGCCGATCACTCTAATATGGGGAAAGCCATCCCATCTTCACCACGCTGGACTCGCATGCCCACTCCTGGAGTGATGTATGCACCCACCCGCTCGTGGGTCGACACGCTTACCAACCTGTGGGCGGGGAGGACACTCAAGAGCCCTTTCACAACACAAAAGTCTCAACAATCAATAATCATATATATAGCAAGCATGTTTAAATTGAAAATACTATTTGTATTCGATTTCTTATTCGAACTTCTTCTGTTATACCGATTCTCACCGCTTATACCGACCGCGATCTTATTCGATCAGATGGCTATACTATAGCCGAGATACTATCCGAGACCGTATGGCTATACTCGTAGCCAAGATACTATCTGATCATGGCTATATCAGACTGCTCTGTTCGATTTACTAGTAGCTTTTATTCTCAATATATAAGTCATGGCTATTATAAAACATGCTTGCTAACGATACTAGCTATACCGAGCCCGAAATAATATCTCGCCATTTGGCAATCGCTTTTATTAGCTGGACTGAATATGATATAACAACGCAAGACAGGTTTACTGAATTCGCACAAAACTCAATATTCGACTCCGGGAATTCTATTACGGAGTTTACTGTATTATACTAGGCTACAGTTACTAACTTGCCGAAGAAACTGGCTTTACATACCTTCGCTTCGGATTATCCAACTAACAAGCGAAGCTCGGTCAGTACTCCAGCGATTTCTCCCAACTGCATTCACATATATATCAATTAAAACTAAGTACACTAATATTCTGGAAGAAAACATCACTTTTGATATATATATAGCCCAAACTTTGGCTTATCGAAAAACGGTCAAAAACTCACGATTTCTCGAAAGTACATAAGGGAGAAATACTCACTTTAAGGCTAGGATTACATTGACACTAATTTGGAGCAATTCCACTTACCTTAGCTCGGTAGCACGACAATTTGCAGACCGAATTTCACGAAACTAAATTCGTAGGAATGCTCCTTGCTGCTAAACACCTCGGTATCTGAGGTTAATTCGAGTTTGGACCGCGTTTGGCGGCGTAATCGAACGAATATTAGTAGGAGATCTTCATTTTCCCCTTCTCTCTGATTACTCTCTGTTTTCTACTGGAAATTATAAGGAAATCTAAAAAAACCAAAGTCGGGGCTTATATATAATTGGGACCTATAAGTCGCATTCCTGGAATGCGATTTATAAGTCGCATTTTGCCTTGCGACGCGCCGATTTGGCGCTTTTCCGATCTTTTCCCAGGCCTTTTTCTAGCATGTTTGGCATTCTAAAACTCTTAACCAACATGAAAATAGGCCATCTACATGTCAAGAATTTACGGGGTGTAACACCTGAGGGTAGCACTCCAGACCCTCAAGGACAACCAATTGTACTCCAAGTTCAACAAATGTGACTTCTGGCTGAATTCAGTTTCATTCTTACGACATGTAGTGTAAAGCGAAGGTATAAGGGTGGACTCCCAGAAAATAGAGGAAGTGAAGAACTGGCTCAAACCGGTAAACCCTTTGGATATCAGGAGCTTCTTAAGCTTAGCGGGTTACTATCGGAGGTTCGTAGAAGGTTTCTCATCCATTGCAGCCCCATTGACTAGATTAACTCATAAAAAGGTGAAGTTCCAATGGTCAGAGACTTGTGAGAAGAGCTTCCAGGAATTGAAGGCCTGACTCACTTCAGCACCAGTGCTGACTTTACCGGAGGGCACCGATGGCTTTGTGGTGTACTGCGATGCTTCGAGAGTTAGACTAGGATGTGTATTGATGCAGCACGAGAAAGTCATAGAATATGTTTCTAGACAGCTGAAAATACCCGAGAAAAATTACCCAACCCATGATCTTGAGTTGGCCGCGGTGGTGTTTGCTTTGAATACATGGTGACACTACATCTATGGGGTTCATGTAGATGTATTCATTTACCACAAGAGCCTACAATATTTGTTCACGTAGAAGGATCTCAATCATCGGCAGCGGAGGTGGTTGGAGCTACTTAAGGACTATGACATGAGCGTCCTTTACCATCTGGGTAAGGCCAACATTGTAGCAGATGCCCTTAGTAGATTCTCTATGGAGAGTGTGTCGCAGGTCAGTGAAGACAGGAAGGAGCTGGTAAAAGAGGTTGATTTCGCGCAAATTACACCTCGCAATTGAGATATAAGCGGTCGATTGTCAAATATAGAACCCAATAAAGGTTGAGGTCGATCCCACAAGGAATATGATAAGAACTTAGGTTAATGCGAATAACTACTACTATTGATTGACTTATTTCTGAAGGGGGAAAAGTATGGACTAATAACAAAAGTAAAATTAATGAATGCTTGTATTAAATTGGGTTTGTATTCAATTTATGACTAGCCTAGGATTGTGTTCCCCAAGATTTAATAACCACAAGGATTATTCACTAGTGATCTTTTCCGATTTTTAACATTCAATATTGGTGAGTTAAGTTAAACTAAATGGTTGTTCCCCTATTTAGGTGATTTTCACCACGCAACTTGGTCTGTATATGGGTGTTCTTTAATTTACCCTTACCCTTAATATCGGATTTGCTATTCCTCGAACAAGTTCAAGCTATTAGATGAGGGTTGGTAGCCTTAAATCTCCATTGTTAATCACTTTTTCCTATTATTTACCTCCTTGATCCGGTAAGTAAGAATAAGGCAAATCCTAACGTTTGCAACCATCAAGAATCAATTAAAACGAAGGGAAAACAATACATGCATAAAATCCCGTCCAAGAATCACTAAGTATTTTTACCTTTGTGTATTAATTCATCTTGGTTCCCACAAACCTCGTTTATGGGTTTAGCTACTCATGTTTGTGTTACTGCAATCACAAAATATAGAATAAATCATAATTGCAACTTACAAAGTATTGTAGAAGAAAAATCACGTAGATTGAATAAATATTCCAATGTAGCTTTCGTATCTTAAATCAAGAACAATTGTATGAAAAATTTTCTCACAAATATTGCTCAAGATTCTCCTCAAAATTGGCTTCTAAACTTTCTCCACAACCTCTCTAAAATAAACCTAAAACTGGGTTTTTATAACACAAAGAAATCCTTTTCCTAAATAAATATGGAAACCAGGTCGGCAGTGACAACGGGCCATTTGACGGATCACTAGGCCTTCTGAAGAGTCATCCCGTGCTTTAAATCAATCATTCTCAGTAGCTTACCCAGGCTTGGAAACGGGTCACCTAACGATTTGTCGTGCCTTAGCACGAGTCGTTACGTCTCTTGTGGTCCATTTCCTCAAAAATTCCAGTGCACTTTACGGACAGCTCCAGTAACTTGCCAACGAGTCGTTCCTTCAGGCGATGACTCATGATATCAGTCGTTAACTCCACTGGAAACTTTGATAAATTTCTCTTAAAATGCTAACGGTTGACCTCACGACTTGTTACCATTTGTAATGAGTTGTTCCTCCAACTCGTCAAGTGCACTGTGTCACTTCTTCAAGACTTCATCTTTTTTCCAACGCCACAAGTGACTGGTCGTTCCTCCTGCCAACGACACGTTAAGTTCCTAGTAGTCACTTTTCAATTGTTTTTCTTATTAATTCGACCAAAATTACTTTCAGGCCTGTTTTCCTACACATTAAGCACAAAATACCTTATACCCATATAAACATACCTACAATGTGCATGATTTCTTGGTTTTAAGCATCGAAAGTGTCGTAAAATCACGGCACATCAACACCCTCAACTTAGAACTTTTGCATGTCCTCAGGAAAAAATAAAACAAAATAAAATAAAACAATCTACTTTGACGCTTCAATCGGAAAAACTTTAGGGAACTTACAATAGTCATCAAAATCCATTTTTATAACCCCTCCCTCATCATATCAACCCAAAACACTATGAATATGCAAAATTTCCAACCATAACACAGAGGAATCGAAACATGGAAAAATACTGTCACCTGCAACTATGCACATAAAATCCATAACACTGCCCCAGACAATTTGCAGACGATCTGGTGACTAAGTGCTCTCACCTCAAAGAAGTCCCACACTCACACTTCTGTATATGAATATCTTGGTAAATTTTTCTTGGGACTAAGTAAGATCCACTCACGCTCACAAAGAAATTCAAATTGTATGAATAAAATACCCTAGGATTGCCTTTACATTAAATACCTCGATTTTCGGACAAGTACCTAGGATCACTATACAACTTTCTCGGCTTGTAATGTAGGCTCTGGCTTGGGTATGGTACATATGGATTTTAGTAGCTCAACCCTCCTTGGCACTACGCTTTTTACTCCACTTTTCACCCTTTTTTTTTTCTATTTTATCCCTTTTTCCTTTTTTCTTCTTTAGACACTACGGATGCGGTTACTTCTTATTCAAAAAATGCTTATTAATGTCTCACATTATTTTTCTTTTCTATTTTTGCGTTTTTGACAACCACAATTTTTTTTTTTTTTTTTTTTCTTTTCATCATGCATACTGCACCCGCTCTTTTTTTCTTCTTTTTTCATTACCCAACTTTACTTCCACCGGACTCTTCTTACTCACCCCTATCATAGCCACCCTCAACTTAGGGATTTGCCTAAGTTGAAGTTCACAATGTCCAAGGAGGGACCAGGGCCAAAACAGGTTCATTCATAATAAAATCAGGCAGGTGAATTGGTGTGAACAAAAAGAAAGGTCAATTTAAGCTCAAACATTTGGATCAAGGGATTTTATTCACTTTGGTAGGTCTTTTAGGATAAAGTGGACTCATAAATAAAAAACGGGGTATGATCCTTTCCTAATTCCTTGTCCTCTATCTCGGTACAGCTGACCAGTCAAGCTCTAGATTGACACACAGAATCGAATTTAGCTATTAGACCTCTCCTTCACACATAGCACCGGTCAACATCATCAATTCTACTAATCGCTAGTTCAGGTACAGCCATACAATGGTAAACAAATTCACAATTCTAATGAAATGCAAAGATTCACAGACATCATAATTTTCAACTCTCACATACACATATACAAAAATTTTCGGAGGGGTATCAAATCATCAAATTAAAATATCAAACAATTTTAGCAAAATTTTTAGCTATTGACTGCTTTCAGTTTTCCTAACTTTCTTCCGACTGACACACAAAACAATAACATAAAATAAACTCCTAACATGTCGGTTCTACTAGATATGGAACACCCGAGGGAAAAGATATCCGAAAAGAAAAATCCTCACGTTATGTCAGCACAATATAATGCACAGGTATCCCTCCTCACCCCCATCAAGAAAAAGTATGCGTCGTCCTCGACGCATATATATACAAAACTAAAAATAAGGGAATAGGAAACATACCTGTGCGACCTAGATGTAAGCTACCTGGTCGGTGGAGGGTGTAGATACGCCTCCAACATCAACTCCAATATTGCCAGCTTGAACTGGCGCATTCTCAGAATCAACTGAGCTCGTTCCTTCACCAATAGCTCTCGCTACCTTAGTCTCAGCTCTTAATCGAGCCTCCTCTCTTGATTCGTGCAGGCTCTCTCCATCTCACTCCGCTCCCATTTTTGCTGATGGAGCAGAGATGTATCAAAATCATCACTTGCCTCCTCACGAGGCCTCTCCCCCTTTGCATGTGCCACCGGCTCCTCCGTGATGAAATCAAAAATCGATGGTAGCTCCTCCTCAAACTCATCATCGATCACAGGGAGGACCGGTGGAGGTACCGCAGCTATCTATCGTGCGACCAAGTCCCGCACCTCAGATCGTAATGCTCCCAGCTCTGCATACCATCTAGAAAACTCTGGCGCCTGTAACTATGCAAGGCGCTTGTCCATTCTTCGCTCAAAAGTGTCCATTCGCCCATGCACCAAAGTGGACAGTGTCTCCAACTCCTTTCACACCCACGGCTTGACCTGCTCCATTAAAACTTTAACATGTAGAGCCGTGTGTGCCTACTTCATCTCTGCTTTAGCCTGCCGCCTAGCCATATCAACCAAAAACTCCTGTGAGAATGTGACTAGGCTGGTTGTGCTGGACTGTGGAGGTGCAGCTGATGTTCTGGATGCTACTGCTATTGTAGATGATGATTCTGGAACATCGACAGGTGTGGAGGCATCCGCTGCATTTATAGCCTGAGCCTGGATACCTATCTCTCTGCCCTCATTAGGCTCAGCCGCTAACTCGGCAAACTGTGTTGCATCGGTCTGCATCCCACTTCCAAATGCCTCTGCTATTATGGTCTCTCCAGCGGATGCAGATGCCTGAGTCCTCACCCTCGATACCGGGTTTGTATCATTTCTAATCAGCTCAATATCGGTAATCTTCTCAACTACACTCTCTGATCCACTGATGGAAGTTCTAGCACTCGAGACTCCCGACAGAGTCTATCAATCAGGCATGGGAAGGGAATCATCATTCCGTCATTTACAGCCCGCTCCTGAATCTCCTCGACAATGAACCGCGGGAAATTCATTGCGTATCCCTCCATGATGCTTGCTACCAGTGCAGCTCTATTGGGTGAGAGAATATTATCATTGCTTGTGGGTACCAGCCTGTGCCTCATCAGCGACCACCAAAATTTATCCTGGAAATTAAAAGTGGCCTTCTTTATTTGCGACTCAGTACCATGGAGCCATTCAACTGATGGCCCATTTGTGGAAATAATACGGGAAAGCCAAGTGTACAGTTGTATCCGCTCCATGTTATTCAACTTCTTTGTTTTGACTTTTCGAAACTCAAATACCCTGTGATCAAACTCTGCCGTGTTCATCGGGGCTCGATATTCTAGCCCATACAGCATCCTGGAAATCGTTTCCTCAGATATGTCAGCTGAGGTCTCACGCACCATTACTTGATTTAAGGTAGGCTGCTTCTTCAAATCATGGCCTCCTAGTGCCAACCGCTGCAAGGTGGCTACATATGCTACATAGAACTCGCGAACTAGGCATGGGCTATAGCTGCCTGAAATCTTTGTCAACCACCCGAACTTGTATTTTTCAAATACTGCCTGTAGCTCTGGCATGTCTTTCAAACCGGTAGTGATCAGCCTTGGCTCCTCATGAATGCTCCACTTTGAATTGCCTTTGACATTTGGAGAAATATCCCAATTGTATATAGCCTTCATGCCGTGGACACACCATCTCCTCACAGTTTGCGGTTACTCATTCGATGTGCCCAATGTCTCGGCCAGCTCATTGTCCGAGTCCCCTCGCTGGGCATGTGACTCATCAACTCTATCTGTATTGTGCCCAGCTATGGGAGCCTCCGAAACCAGTGCAGCAGAAGCAGTCCTAGCGCTTTCATTTGTGCGGCTGGGCGGATCTCTTGCTAGTGGAGTGGGAGTGTTGACCAGGGCTGTCAGATTTGAACTTTGTTGAGTCCTAGACTTGGTCATCCTCCGCACCAGCTATTCTTCTGACACCTCATATTCCTCTTTAGAGCCACTTAACTCTTCATAGGTGGATGGATCATCTCGCAGCCTTCTGTATGATGGTTGACTGCGCTCGGGTACCTGCTTTTTGGTAGGACCATTTGTTGGTGTGTCTCGTGGAGCCATTGTGCCTGTGGAAGCCATGTTAGTACTCAAAAGGAGATGAAACAGAAAATATTTTTTGGATATCATCACCTAGCAAGGCATAATAAATAAAAGGGGTTTGACTCATTGGATATGCTTGTTTAGCCGCTATCCACACAAAATTTAACTGGTGCTAGTGGTCCTAATGGGTGACTAAACGAGTCGTTGCATCGGGCAATGATTCGTGAGGTCACTCGTTACCCCAGGCTGAACATTTTTCAGATAGGTCCAGTGTACTTGATGAGTGACCTAACGACTCGTTTCCTCGACAATGATTCGTGAGGTCACTCGTTACCCCAGGCTGAACATTTTTCAAATAGATCTAGTGTACTTGATGATTTGTCCCAACGAGTCATTATCAGAGGCAACAATTCATTAGGTCACTCGTCAAGTACACTGCCTCAGCATTTTATTGTTCCCACTCAGCACGGGCTACACGACGAGTCGTTTGGTGACACAACGACTCATGATGTGGCTCGTTCTCAAGATTTCCTATTCATGATCTTCTTCTTTCAAGTTTCAAATTCCACAAACACACACCTTTTATTAAATCTCTACCCAGGTGATTTCATGATCGAAACTCAATGTCCTGTACTCCCTAGGGTTTATTTACATCACAAGACATGTAGAAACACAATATAAATCAAAAAGTCATTGATGCTCAATCATTCATGGGTCTTTAAAATTTCTTGATGGAATGCAACCCTTGATCAAAGTGTTTGTAAGAGGAAGAGCACTTACAATGTAATTTTTCAAAGATGGAATGCTTTAGCAGTATATTGTGCTTCCGTGAGTGATTGTGCAGTGATGATGTTCCTTTCAGTGGTGTCTGTGATCGATGGGTTTGCGTGAAGAAGGGGAAGAATAGACGAGGGAAATTTGAAGTGATTTTTAACGGGGAGTAATTGATGCAATGTGGTTCTTTAATTTTAATTATTACTTATTCCCATTTACATTCATGGGTCGGGTTAGGTCAACTTACCTGGGGACCTGATGACACACGTAACGAACCGTGGTGTTACCCAACGAGTCATTCCCTGAGTCCTGGTCCTTTGCCTGTTATAGTTTTAGGACGGGTCACTTGACGATTCGTTCGGTTTCTCAACGATTCGTTGAGTGATCCGTCATCAAACTTTTTCTTTAAGTTTAACCTTTGATCCAGTGTACTTGAATGAAGACTAAACAATACATTCCCGGGAGGAACGACTCGTGAAGTCACCCGTTGCTCCCCTGTTTTCTGCAATTCTTTTCACGACTGACTAAACGAGTCGTCAAGTCTGGCGACGACTCGTCCTGTGATTTTTCTGCACCAGAACTAAAGTTCCAGTTTTTGGTTCCAACTTTAGATTTTCCATCTTATTCACCTGCACCCATCAACAAACGTTAACACTAACTTTTTATTACATTTACAACTTAGGTTACCTCCCAAGAAGTGCTTGATTTAACGTCGCGGCACGGCGTGGGTGTTTTAGCTACTCAGACTTCACCAAATACACCTCTATGGGTTTCCTCCCATGCAGCGCCTGATTTAATGTTCGGCATGATGCAAGTCACTTGAGTTACTCAGATTTCACTCAAAATCCACAGGTCTACCAGTTTGATTTCTTCGCTTCTTCACAAATAAGCTTTGACCCGCTGAGCGTTTACCTTGAACCTCTTTCCTTCCTTGTTTTCCAATTCAATTTCCCCATGAGAGAATACATGAACCACTTGGTAAGGTCCCAGCTACTTAGACTTCATCTTTCCAGGAAACAACCGAAGTCTAGAATTAAAGAACAGTACCATATCGCCCGGACTGAATTCTCTTTTCTTTATTTTCAGGTCATGCTGAATTTTCATTCTTAGCTTGTAAATTTCAGAACTCTCATAGGCTTTCAAATGTAATTCATCTAACTCATTCAACTGATCAAGCCTCAAGTTCTCAACTTTGTTCCAATCCAGTTTCAACTTCTTGAGCACCCACATAGCTTTATGCTCAAGTTCGATCGGGTGATGGAATGCTTTACCATACACCAGCTGGTACGGAGACTTAGCTATAGGAGTATTGAAGGCGGTCCAATAGGCCCATAAAGCATCATCTAGCTTTCTTTCCCAATCTGTCTGGTTTGCATTCACAGTCTTTTCCAAAATAGTCTTTATCTTTCTGTTGGTGACTTCAACCTGGCCACTAGACTGCGGATGATAGGGTGTGGCCACCCTATGTTTGACCCCATATTTTTCCAATAAAGAGTAAAACAACCGGTTACATAAATTCGAACCTCCATCACTAATGATAGCTCTGGGGGTCTCGAATCTTGCAAATATATTCCACTTCAAGAATGTCGTGACACTATTCCCTTCATTATTTGGCAGAGCAACTCCTTCCACCCATTTTGAAATGTAGTCAATAGCGATAAGTATGTACTTCATCCCGTTTGAGCTCACAAATGGGCCTGTGAAATAAATTCCTTATACATCAAATAACTCAATAACGAGGATGGGAGTAAGAGGAATCTCATTCCTTCGTGATATGCCTCATTGTCTTTGAAATGCATCACATGCCTTTGCAAAATCGTGTGCATCCTGGTGAATGGTTGGTCAATAGTACCCACATTGTAGGATTTTATGGGCTGTGCGAGTCCCGCTGTGATGGCCTCCAACAGGGGATGAGTGGCAGGCCTCTAATATACTCAGCATCCCTATCTTGAGCATGCATCTCCAAACAACCCCATCAGCACATATGTGGAAAAAGTAGGGCTCATCCTAGAAGAATTTCTGCACATCGGACATAAACTTTCTTTTCTGGTGAAAAGATAAGTACTCTGGTACAACAACACTTACCAGATAATTAGCAAAGTCTGCGAACCATGGGATGAGATCTTGGGATGCCACTAGAACTTGCTCGTATGGAAATGCGTCATCTATATCATGCTCATTTTTAAGTGCTGCATCAGGTTCTAATCTCGACAAGTGGTCTGCAACCTGATTTTCAGTCCCTTTCCAGTATTTTACCTCAAATTTGAACTCTTATAGTAGTAAGACCCATCGAATTAACCATGGCTTGGCATCTTTCTTTTCCATTAAATATGTCAAAGCTTCATGGTCTGTGTGGACTATCACCTTGGTTCCGAGCAAGTATGCCCGATACTTCTCGAATGCGAAAACCAAAGCCAAAAACTCATGTTCTGTCACGGTATAATTTTTCTTAGTTGCATTAAGAGCTCGTATGGAAATGCGTTGATCTTGGGCATATTTATATGCCCAAGTGATACTCAAATGCGTCGTTTCGTCTTGTTTATCTAATGATGTTTGTACATTCTCATGTAAACTGTAGTAAAATGTGAATTTATACTAACCAACATGATTAGCGTTGTTTTTCAGGAAAAGTGTAATTTCAGGAAGCTAAGATGCATGTTGGGAGGAATCGAAAATGGACTCGGAAGCGAGCAAGGAAATGGCCAAGAAAAGCAATGATTAAAGGGGCTCCGCGATGGAGCCGTGTCACGCTGCCATCGCGGAGGCATTCTGTCCCGGATGATAAAATTGGCAAAAACTCCAGAGGAGGTCCGCGTTGCCTCCATGGCACGTTGGACCTAATTACCTGGAACTTGGAATTCCAGTGAAGGTGCGCATTCGTACCGTGTCACGTTGGTCGAGCTCCGCGTTGCATGCCGTGCCACGTTGGGAGTAAATACCTGGACGACCAAATTCCAGTAAAGGTCCGTGTTTATGTCGTGTCACGGAGGCAGTGCTCCGCGATGCACTCCGTGACACGTTACTTGTTATTCCGGAAAAAATTTCCACCAGTATAAATAGAACACTTAGGTTCATTTTTAATTATTCTGACTTGGTGAAGCAAAAACGTGGGTTACAGGAAGTTGAGGGGACGAAAATCTTAGTATTTTTCTCTATCTCTTTCTCCTTTCTTTCAATTGTTTGTATGATTTACACTCATTTGATGATGTTTAATCCACAAATGAGTGGCTAATTTCACTTCTTG
>JACEIK010004618.1:74553-129533 GCA_018107945.1 Datura stramonium | reverse complement strand
CATAGTTGTATTTCATAGCATGTTCTATTTTTAACTTGTATCTTACGTAATCATTTTAGCCGTAGCTTGAATCATCTTGCTAAATTAGTTATGTGGGACTCTCCATATGCATGATATGTAAAGGGTTGTTTGAGGACGAACAAGGCTTTAAGTGTGGGGTTGTGATCACGGGAAATATATAGGTCCCGTGATACGCTTTATAACTTGAATTAGTCGTGTTGTCTAAGCTATTTGATACATTTTCATGTGATTTTATATAAAAGTGAAGATATGTGGTCTAAGCTATTTGATACATTTCTTTCATGTGATTTTATATAAAAGTGAAGATATGTGCTAACCAACATGATTAGCCTTTGTTTTGTAGGTTTTGATGACTTTGAGGAGCTAATTCATGAGTTGGTGAAGTAGAGGCTTGGAGATCGAATAAACACGCGAACGCCGCAAAGAGGGAGTGCCCAAACAGCCCACTGCCGGCAACGTACCACGCCGGGGGCAGTTGCCCAAGACAGCTCCCCAAGGCTGCTGGCAGCGTGCTTTTCACGGCAGGGTGGCTCCGCGACCAAAGGTGTGTGACGTGCTGCCCAAGCAGCGTGCCACGTTGCCATCGCGCAGCATGTCAGCGCGAGGCCGATTTTCGGCTGATTTCCAAGGAGTTACGATGCCCTCCGTGTCACGGTGCGTTGCTCGCGATACACCCGTGACACTGAAAGCCGTTCTAATGACAGCCAAATTATGCACATTCTCCATTTACTATAAATAGGGACCCTTAGCTCCTAATTCCATTTTGGTCACGATTTTTATTCAGAAAAACCGCATAGGAGTGAAGGGAGAAGTGGGAGAACTCATCTAGGGTTTACCCTTCTCATCTACCAATATCGTGTAAGTATGTAGTTTAGGAGTAGATTAATAGTAGTGTAGAGTAGTTTTATGAACATGAATGGCAAGAACCCTTCCTCTAGGGTTGAAGCCATGGATTACGATTGTAATTCTATGATATTGTTTTGAAATCTGAGTTATTGATTGTTATTTTCATCTGCATTCTCGATTTGTTGGTTGTTTCTATGATCGATCATCATAAAAGCATATTTGTTAGCTTGGGAAATAGCTTGAGAAGGCATTACCAAGGTCAGACATGAGAATGTGGGGAGCATGAAGTAATCTCGAGAGGTTCCGTGTTTGGATAGAAATATATCTCGACACCTGCTTGGTTGACACACGGGGGCCAGGAAGACCAACTTGGGATGTCACATCACCACTCAAGAAGTAGCGTGCAGGGCTAGGTTGAGTTAAATGGTTAGACGTACGAAAGTCCCTAATCGTTTCCCCGTAGAAACTACAACATAATTGATTGCCCGCGACTAGAAAAATTAAACTCCTTCTACACAATGATGCAAAGAGGTTGATTGCCGTGTTTAGAGGCTCGAAGACCATGAACATGCAATTCTAATTATGGAAATAACAATTGGTAGTCCCTTACGAATTTACATTGCAAACCAGTATCGCATGATTAACCGGTTTTGACTCTATGTTGCCCTAAGCACTTTCGTATCATTTCATGACCCAAACTTAGACTTAATTATTCTCCAAACGAAAATGTCTATCACTAACACTTTAGATATTTAAGATCACACTAGAAATGTACAGGAGGAATGGGTTCAGTCCCCGTGGGTTCGATATTCCGGTTCTTAAAAAGAGCCACCACACATTTGCACGACCCGTACACTTCTGCGGGCTCAACAGTATTCAGTTGATTCACCAAAAATTGAGGCAGAAAGAATACTTATACCTATAACTCCAAACAGAGGTTCGTAGTTTCAAGTTAGCCGTATTGCGTATGTTTATGTAAGGATTTTTTCTACCTCGTCATCTTGACCAAATTGACTCAAAAAGCAGCCCAAATTTCCATCGACAAGGCCTGTGAGCGTAGTTTAGAATTGAAAAATGGGATGACATCACAATGTAATGCTGGGGCCTACTATGTCTAGGTGGAGCAGTGATGCAGTGTACTGTGGATGTTTCTAGGGCCGTGATGCTCGATGTAGCATGGTAAGGTACTCTCTATGCTTCAAGGCATCTAAGGCGATGAGCGAACTATCCCCACCCAACCGAGTTAGCTGCAGTGGGTTCATGCCTTGAGAATATGGAGGCATTACTTGTATGGGGTGCACTGGATATTTTTATCGATCATTAGAGTACTTTCAATACATCTTCACACGTATGAACTGACCTCGCAACAGTGTCGTTGGCTAAAATTATTGAAAAAATCCACGACATGAACATTTTGTATCACCTAAGCACTCCTCGTAAGTTTTTAACATTTAGTCACTAGCTCAGATGTTGCTGAGAGTTTTAGAGTGTCATACGTGACAGAAAGGGCCTGGGGGAAAGGCCGAATAGGTGCCAAGTCGGGATTTCGTGGGAGGAGGCTTCAACCAAGCTTTCCCAGTAGGGGAAAGGTGGCATGGAGTGCCCCTCTCAAGCAAGAGCTAACGAAAGATGAGCATAGCGCGATGGGCAGAGTGCCACGTTTGCCTAATGCCTCAAATATATAAAGGCCTCACACTTAGAAGTTAGATTATTTTCAATATATACACAACAGACCCGGGAAAAGAAGAAACCAAGTAAAATCATCCATTACGCCACTAAACGCCGCCCAAATCTAAATTAACTCCTAGACAAAGTATAAAATTGTAGGGAAGCATCGCCACGAGAAGTTATTTTCATAAAATATCTGGCAAATCATCGTCTTGCGGAGCTTTTTAAGTTGATGGAATTGTCTAAAAACAGTGCCACACATCACGTGCCTAAAGTAAGTATTTCTCCTTCTAGATTCACAAGGAAATTACGAGTTTTTGATCGTCTTTCGATAAGATTGAAAGATAAGCCGCATATATATATATATATATAAGTTATGGTTTTCGAATATAGTAATAAAGTAGCCCTACTCTTCTTTAAATATGATTACATGAGAAGGAGTTGAACAATCTAGCTCTAAACTTGCTAGTTAATTGGTAAAAAGAGAACAAGTTATGTTAAGGCATTTCTTTCTAAGTAAGTTAGTTTCTTCAGCATAGTAGTCCAGTATTAATCCTAGTAAAGTATGTCAGGAGTACGTTATCATGTCTAGTTATTGTTGTCGGTTTAGACTCATAAATTGTATTGTTTTGGGATGGATTACACTGAGGACTGTCCAATTCCTGTGGTAAATAGCTGTGCCGCCGCCCGCTAGGGCGAGATACGCCGCTTTCACATGAGAGGGCATAAGCATTCACAAGGGAAGAAGATGGGGATCCAAATCCTCATATTGTCGTTGGCCTTATACACACTTCGCCGAGCTTTCTTTACGCCCTGGGGTGTAGAGATATCAGAGTCTCCGCACTCAAACACAACTACAAGCCAGGCCGAAAGGGCCGAAGGTGCACCCAAGGATCAGACGCCTATAGCTAGTAGCACTCGCATGACCCGGATAGGGTATATAGATTTAGGTACTCACTAGGGATAATGAGGGCCCAAAAAGTATTCTATGCCGATTGTATTCTTCCGCATTGGAGCCAAAAAAAGGTTTATGCTTGCTTTAGTTGATAGTTAGATAGTAAGACGCCTCGCTTGTCAAGTATGACCCCTACCTCCTTATTACAATTATGTTTAGCCCGATTTCACTACTCGCCATCTTCTTACCCGTTTTTACTTCTACCATTGTCGCTCTATTTCTTACTTTCGCCATTTAAAGTTACCGTTTACATACTCGCACTGTGGTACCGACGTCCTCTTCTAGTGGCGCCGCATTACTTGGCTCGCAAGTACGTACAGACTAGGAGAAGGTTCCTCGTAGTCCCGGGGCCAACCGTACAGGCCGTCACTCCTTCTTCCGTGAGTTTGTGTGATAAAGGCTGGCTTCTTTTGTTTGTACAATAAGGGGTAGGCCGGGGCCCCGTCTCACCATCTTATTACTCCTGTGAGGCTTGCGATTGCATTACTTCCTCGTGGTTAGACAGATATTGGTCGTGTGGGGCCCTATGTGTTTTAGACTATGTGTGCTGGCCGCAGGCCCCGTTTAGTTGTCGAATGGTGGCCTTGTCGGTCATAGCTCGCCAGTATCCGATTTTACTTTCTAGTTATGTAACTATAGATCATGGTGGCCTCTGTCACCCGCATAGAACCTCCTTATGTTTGTTTTTCTCTAGATAGCCGTTTATATTCTAAGGTGGCTATAGGCCTTATCGGTCGGGCATTGTATTTACAAAAACTACTCATATAGCCCGTTATTTCTTGATTCTAGAATTAGAATCACTCTTGCACCAGGTGCTTAGGCTACCACTCTCTTGCCAGCTTAGGTCCTAGTAGTGGAACTGTGTGCCGGGCCATACCTCCCAAGGTGGGGTGTGACAAACTTGGTATTAGGAGGTGTCGATCCTGTGGAGTCTGTAAGTCATGCTAAGTAGAGTCTTTGTCTATGGATGTGTTGTGCACTGACATACTATAGGCAAGTGTGGAGGTCAGTAAGGAATGATAGGATTCAAGTACTCTTTCTTCTTATTCGCCGTGCTAAGAGCGGTATAATATAGGGTTGAGTCCCTATGCTCATTATACTCTTGTTTACAGAGAAATATCGTACCAAATACACCTCATTTACGTGCAAGAGGTTAGATGTAGCAGCAGTGGAGAGGGCACAAACAGGTGCCTCAGCCTCTGCTAGAATCGCCTGATTTGAGGATGATACAAGAGGGTATCATCTTGACCTCCTGTGCTAGTCTCCACCACGTCAGAGCCGTAGGGATGGCCCTGTAGACTAACCAATTCTCCTGTATAGCTTATACCCGTACTCATCCGACTAGGAGTCTGTGAGCACGGATTATGTTAGCACGTATGATGGCCGCCGCGCCTGCCACCTACAGCTGCGTAATCTTTAGAAGGCCTCGGTAGGCCACTGGGAGGGTCTGCTCCAGAGCGAACACTAAGTCCCCCGCAATTCATAGGAACAGATCGATCGAGGACCCTCGAACTTCTGCACTGACAGAGAATTTTCAGTGGTAATGCATGCTACACCTACATAGTTATTGAGTTGGCAGACTCGCTACGGACATCGTCAGATCAGTGGTATGAGAGTTGGGAGAGGTCCCGAAGGAGAGATGTTTCCCTCCGACCGGCCCAACTTCTCGAGGATTTCTTGGATCATTACTTCATCAAGGAGATCTCGACAGTCTGCTGATCGGGGCCTTACACTTGGATCGTGGGTCGACGAGTGGCCTGAATATGCCATGTGGTTTGATTCCTTGGCTCGGAGCGCTACCTTGTGGACAATGCTGCACTGCAGGGTTCACCGCTTTATTATGGGGTCAACCTAAAATATGTTGAGACCATCACACCACACCGCAAGAGGATATGGATACGCCCGTGTGCAGGATTTTTCTCAAAATATTGAGGGTATCAACAACGGCAATAGGAGATTAAGAGGACAAGTCGTATACTCACAGGATAGACCGGTGAATTATAGGAGTGAAGTCCGTGGGAGGACCTAGGCCATGACATCGATAAGCGCCTGCACTTCGCCTCCACCATGCCGAAAAGGAGCGGTGCTCCAGTCGCCAGGAAGCCGAGTCTTGCGAAGGTTCGCGAGTAGTAGGTTCACAAAGAAGAGAGGGGAGGAGCAGCAGTGGAGTTTACAAGACCACTTTGCCCTATTTGAGGGCCGACACTCACTGAGCATGGTATGGTTCCACCGCATGCTACACTTGTGGAGAGGAGGGTCATTAGATGAGGAATTGTCCAACTGGGTGGTCAAGGTGACCGGATCGGCAGATAGGTCCTCGTGATCACGAGCTCAAAGATCTCCGGCAAGGCATAGGCTCGCCACGAAGCAGAGGCCGAGGCGATCAAAAATTCCCGCTTAGGTGCCAAAATTTCAAATCGTACTTATGCGCTACCGAGACGACAGGAGCCGAGATGTCACTGCATGTTGTGACAAACATACAGAAAATTTGCTTCTCATCTCCGCTTATGTGTTGATAGAGCCAGGATCCACTCTTGTCCTATGAGCTACAATCAAGTAGTGGCTTGAAAGTTTAGTATTATGCCGGAATTGCTTCCGCGACCTTTCTCGTTGCTCCACCCATTGGTGGCTCTATTATAGCCAGAAGGTCTACGGGGTGTATAGTAGAGGTTGCTAGTCTGCACTACGCACTTGATAGAACTAGAAATGGTTATTTTGATGCTATTATGGGTATGGACTAATAGCTCCATGTTATGCCAATGTCGAATGTTGGACCAAATCTCGATTCCACTTTCCAAGTAAGGCAAAGACGAGTGGAAAGGTAGTACAACCACTCCAAAGGTAGGTTTATCTCCTATCTTCGGGCAGAAATCTGATAGCAAAAGGTGTATTTATCATATTGTCGAAGTTCAGATGCTCCGGAAGAGCCTCCGACCTTCTGGCCTATTCCAAAGGGTTAATGAATTTCCCCGACGTATTTCCGTGCATTAGCTTCGTGGTATTCCCCTTTAAAGGAAATTGATTTTGCAATTCGATCTATTACCGTGCACTCAAACTATATCTATTCCTCCATATCGGATGGCTCGCTCTAACTCAAAGAACTATCGGAACAATTGAAGGATTTGCTAGACAAGGGCTTTATCAAATGAAATACCACCATGGGGTGCGCCGCTTTGTTCGTGGAGGAAGAAGGACGGCGTCTCTCTCCGTATGTGTGTAGATTATCGCATGCTCGAATAAAGTCACTATCAAAATAAGTACCGTTTCTCTAATAGACGATTTGTTTGATTAACTACAAGGAGCGAGGTATTATCAAAGATTGACTTAAGATCATGATATAATCAAAGCTCAAGCCAGAAAGAAAGGTGATATTCCAAAGACTACTCTTCAACTATATACATACTACTTTAATTTCTAGTCATGTCCTTCGGATCGACAAACGCCCTTAAGTGTTCATGGACCCGATGAATCCTTTCACTCATACCTGACTTGTTCGCTATAGTATTTATCGATGATATTCCGGTGTATTCCGCCTGTAGTGCGCATCACCAGATCATCTACCGATGTTGCTCCAAATTATCAAAGATCGCTAGCTATATGCAAAATTTTCTAGATGTGAATTTTGGCTGAATTCGGTAGCCTTCTTGGGCCATATTGTGTCGATGCTAGTATACGTAGATACGCGTAAGATAGAGGCAAGAAAACATGGCCTAGACCTACCACTCCGACCGAGGTACGAGTTTTCTGGGTTAGCCGGCACATGTATGTCTGTGAAGATTTTCTGTACGAAAAGCTTTAACCAAATTGACGTAGATGCTGAAATTTCCATTGACTCGAGGCATGTGAACAGCTTTCTGTGAACCGAAAGACAAATTGACATCGGGCCACGGTATAGCGCTGCTGGCGAAATGAGAGGGCTATGCATTCTATCGTGATGGGGTGTTGGGTTAGATGTGTTTTGATGCAACATGGTAAGGTGATTGCCTATGCCTAAGTACCGAGGAAGCATGAGAAGAACTATGCTACCCATGACTTGAGTTAGCCGTGGTGATTCATGCCTTGGAAATATGGAGACACTACCCGTATGGCGTCCTACGTAGATATTTTCTACCGATCACAAAAGCCTCGCAGTATATTTTCACCAAGAAAGAGTTGAATATGCATTGCCGCCGGTTGGAGTTGTTAAAGGATAATGATGTGAATATTTTATATCACCTGTGGAAGGGCCACTACAGTATGCCCTTAGTCGCAAATCCATGGGAAGCCCGGGCATATTTACAAAAATTGAATGGGCGAATTGGCCCGAGAATTGCATCACGCCTAGCCAATTTACCAAGCCTATAGTAGAATCAGAGACAATGGAGCGTAATCCGTAATACCAGCAGTTGTCATTATTGGTTGGGGAAGTGAAAGAAACTGAAGTATGAAGATACTAGTCTGTTCACTGTAAATATGTCCACCGAGGAGAAGTGATGTGGTTTCTGTGTAATCGAGACGAGTTTTGAGATATAGGGATCACTCTCGCGTCTGCAGATTGGGCAGGTCTCACTCAAGAAATTATGGGCGAGGTACAAAAGATGCCCGTTACTCTTTCCATCCAAGTTCAACAAAAATGTACCATGACGTAAAAAATATTTACCGATGGCCTGGACGAAAGGATAGCAGACCCGTAGCTCAATGTCCCAATTGCCAACAGCTAAAAGTTGAACATCGAAACTGTGCATCGACACAGATATAGTCAGCCTTTTATGGAAATGGGAGGTAGTTAATATGGATTTCGAGTAAGGTTACCTCAGATCAGGCGAAATATGATTCTATATGGGTAATTGTCGAAAGGTTGACAAAATCGGCTCACGACGTAAGGGCTACCTTTTCAAATCAAGATTATGTTGATCTTTATATTAGAGAAATAGTCCGATTGCATGGTGTTCGCTGTCAATTATCCGACCGAGGGCGTAGTTTGGCGCAACTTTTGGGCAATCTTTCTGGAGGGGCTCCGGGGACGCTGATTAACTGAGCACACCTTCTATCCTTAGACAGACGGCAAAAGTGTAACGTACCATCCGTACGCCGAGGATATATTACTACAGTGTGTGCTAGATTTTGCAAAGTACCGATCTTAACATCTACCTCTTATTGAGTTTCTGCCGATAATAACAATTATCATTCAAAAATTCGTATGGTGCCTTATAAAGCGTTATATGGGCGGAATTGCAGGTCTCACTCGGTTGGTTGAGGTTGGAGAATTGGCATTGATTGGCCGACATTATTCCTCGCCGTAAGAGAAAGTAAAGCTTATCAGTGAACGTCCGTTGACTGCTTCCGCAGCCAGCGTAAATCTTATGCCGATGTGTGCGTAGAAACTTAGAGTTTAATATGGGAGACTCGGGTATTCCCTAAGGTCACTGGATAGTGTGACAAGATTTGCAAGAAAGGCAAGTCTGTACTCGAGATTTGGTCAAGCCCATCGCATTCACGAAGGAGGCCGGTGTGGCTTATGAATTGGATTTACCTCCAGACTAGAATTCATTCTACCCAATTTTCATGTATCACGTCGAGGAAGTGCATGAGATCCCTCCTGATTGTCCTAGCCAAAGACGTCCAAATCACCGAGGAGTTAGCTTATGAAATAAGCTCCAAGAGCCCATACTCAGATCGGCAAGATCCGCCTCGACTAAGAACTAAAGACGTTGCTTTCATTCAAGTCTTATGGCTAAACAAGAACCGAGGAGGAGATGATCCGGGAGGCGTAAGACGATATGAAAATCGTATATCCTCGCCTATTTCGCATTTAGTCAGACAGCAAAGCTAGAGGTATATTGTTGTTGTTTCCATAAGTTGTGGCTATATACATGCATGTGGAGTAGTTGACTTTAGTATATTGTGAAATGAATGCCATAGTATTGTGTGGAGTACTTGTATTGACTTTTCGCATTTCCTCTGTGGTTTTTGGATAGTCAATATTACAGGAGACTCACAAATTTTCAATAAGTACTGTAAAGGTCAAGGTTCTCGTTAGTAGAAGCACATTCGAGGACTTAATGTTCTTAAGCAAAGGAAGATGTTACACCCCAAGTTTTTAACGCTTAGTCGCCCTATTCATATGTTGGTTAAGAGTTTTAGAGTGTCATACGTATTTTGAGGAAAGGGCCCGAGAAAGGCCGAACGGGTGCCAAGTCTGGATTTCATGAGTGGAGGCCGAACCAAGTTGCCTGTGAGGTAGTGGTGGCACGTGGAGTGCATTCTCCTCGCATTAGCCAACGTGGCACTGGAGTGTGACCGCGATGGACGAGTGCCACATTGCCTTGTCTGCCTCAAGTATATAAAAGGTCTCACACTTAGAAGTTAGATTATTTTCAATATATACACGGCTAGACCCGAGGGAGTACGAAGAAACCAAGTAAAAATCATCCATTACGCCGCTAAATGTCGTACAAATCCAAATTAACTCCTGGTATTGAAGTATGTGTCGTAGGGAGCATCAAGCATGTAGTTATTTTGCAAATACTCCTGCAAATCGTCAGCCCCCCGAGCTTAAGTTGATGGAATTTTTCCAAACTAGTGTCAATATGATCACATGCCTAAAGTAACTATTTCTCCCTTCTAGATTCTCGAGAAATTGTGTCCATACAAAAGTGCATAGGGGACCCATTTCGGGGGTTATTCAAATTTCTGAGGGCGTTCAAGTTACTAAGGAGTTAGCTAACGAAGAGGTTCTAGTTGTTATACTAGATCTAAAGTTCGTAGGTTAAGTACTAAAGACGTGGCCTTCATTAAATTTTTGTGGAGGAATAGAAATGTAAATAAGTAGATGACTTGAGTAAGCTAAGGGCGACATGTGAGAGTCTAGGTATCCTCACTTATTCCAGAATTGACCTAGAATATGCAGTAAGGTGAGGTTGTTGTTCGGGCGCAGTTATTTACCGCTTTTATATTATTAGTACTAATTAGTTGGTTACTTTGTGGAATAGCCATTTGCAGTGTCTTGTGAGATGCCTATGTCAGTTTTTTTTTAGCGTTTCAGTTTTCTAGTCCATAATACAGAGGAAATCCTCTGCCGATATTTTTCTAAGTATTAGTTAAAAGAGTTAAATCCCAAGCTCCGAAGATGACATTCGAGATGAATGTTCCTAAGGGGGAGGATGTTACACCGTAAGATTACAAGCAAGCAAGTGCGTGCACGTGATTTATGATAAGTAATGAGAGTTTGACACGTACAGAAGAGCCTCAAAGTAGGGCTCGCAAGGCCGTGCCATGAGGGTCTAGCGCTGATGCGCCAAAATCGCTTGTGCGTCAGCACAGCTGACGCTTAGTGTACTGGGCCCTAGGAGGCGCAGAAGGCTGCATGCCCGTGGCTATCGGCAACAGGTGCCCTAGGTCACCGCTTATTCCAATATATATGAGCCTCCTTTGATCAATTAAAATCATTTCAATACTCCCTCGACCATAGAAGAGAAGAGACGTAATTTTCATCCTATTTTCATCAAATTACGCTATCAAACGCCGTTCAAATGCAAATTAACTCTGCACAAGTGCTCCCAGGGGCCTACAGTTGCATTTCCCATGGAGTTATTTCTTGGAAATTCACTGCATACCGGAACCCCGCCGAGCAAAGGTTGCTAATTATTCCAAATTGAATCCTAAACGTCCACGGGCATAAGGTAAGCATTTCTCCCTTCAACTCTAAAGAAATTGGGGTTTTCTACCGAGTTATTCAGAAAGTTTAATTATAGTAAATATTAATATTGAAAGATATCGTTATTTTCCAAATTAAGTATTGAAATTATCCCTATTCTCTCAATATTAAGGTTATGAGTGGAACCGCCATACAAAGTTGGAACTTATCGACAAACGGAAGCCGCATTCAAGGTATGTTAAGGCAAATTTCTTCGGCAAGTTATTTCCATCGTATTGTAATACGACCTAAATTCTTGTAAGAAAGCCATAAGCATGTATATTGTGGTTAGCTGCCACCATTAGTTTGAGATTAAAGCCATTTTAGATTGAGACTCCACCCTACCCTATATACCCTTCCGTTGACCAACCTCAGTACACAACTATGTCATCGCCATGGGTCTATATAGATCAGCCCAAGGAGCTATATGTTGTCCCAAGGGACTATACTCAGCCCAAGGTCCATTACAATCCATCCATGGTCGTGGACTTTTATTTTCAAGTTGTATCGGCATCTCCACTCATCGTCGAGCCTGTGTTTCTAGAGCATGAAGATAGAGTCCACCGACACAAACACATCTACAGGAGCCGATGCTTAGTTGGTGAAACCTGCGTGACCAAGAGCTGGTTATAGTTCCGTTGACTCATTTTGACCTTGTAATGGATAGATTGTATGCATGCTCACAGGTGGATTGCGGGGCCCGGGCGGTTATTCTCAGCCGGATGTACCTTTCGAGCTTATGGGGGATACGTAAGATTCTTGTTTGCATTATTTATTGTTAGTTATACAACAAAGTTGTAGGGCAAATGCGGTGTTATATCTCTTATCCTTTCTATTGAATCGTTTCCAGTTTTATTATCGCATTATTCAATTGTTTTCATTACTACCTTACATATTCTACATATTGTATTGACGCTTATCTTTGTGCCGCTGTATTACTTGCTTACAGCGGATACGTGGCTCCAATAATTTCCTAGTCATCACCCGAGCCGCCAGCCCAATCGCCTTTTCTCCTGAGAGTTGGATAGTTAGAATGTTTGTTCTTTGTTGTACAGTTTATAGTAAGGTTTTGCCCTGCCCCGACTAATATCTACTTTGAGGTTTGGCAGCTACAGATTCTCGCTTGTTGGTCGTAGGAGCCCATGTATGTTTATTTTTTATGGCGACCACATGGCCTAGTTTAGCTTTAGTTAGCATCTTTTGGTTTCGCTATAGCATAGTTATAACTACTTGTTTTCATTTTCCTATAACTAAACAAGATGGTGATCTTGTTGGCCCGCATAGGATCCTCATTATTTCTTTGTTGTTGGTTAGTTGTTTTCTTACAGTGGCTATGCAGCCTTGCCTACCCGAGGCCGTGCTTTTCATACCGAGATATAGCTCGTCGCTTTTCTTGAATTGAGCTGCGTGCACGCACTGAAGTGCATTAGCCCAGCTTAGGTCAGCGCGCATCCTGCAAAGACCAGTGTTAGTCATGCCTCCCAAGGTGGGGCATGACACTAGAATAAAAGATAATTTCACTAAAATTTATTGCTTTCTCTCCTTTTAATAAGAAACATAGATGAATAAAGTTAATTATTTCAATCAATGATGAATCTAATCGACGTGAGCTTATTTGTAATACAAAACAATCAAAATTTTCCTTCAACACAACATGTTTTCGCTTCTATTCCAAATAGTGCCTATTTTTTTTTAAATTATCATTTCCATTTTAACACGTGGACTTCGAGGTCAAACTTTTTTTCTTCTGCTGTGAAGGGGGTGGGGGTTGGTTCAATTTTAACATTTATTTTTTTATCTCTCTAGTAACTTTTGGAGGAGAATATTGCTTGGAGAGGTATGGAAACTTTAAATTGAAATGAATTATGAGTCTTAAATAAAGACAGCTTTTTTTTTAATACGTGGAAAAGACTCATTTTTATATTAGCATTATTGAGGTTAAAAGTTGATTAAAAAAAAGGACAAACTTTTTGGTTTTAGTGCTCAATTGATAACATATGGCTGTTATGGTATAAGGTAAAAACAAAGCTTAACTTGTGGATAAGTTAATATGAAGATACATATCTCGGGTGGGATAATTATATTCCTACAAAAAATTTAAGAACAAACAAACAATGAACAATCAATATTCGACAATATCGAGGGTCAACAAAGGAGCCGATCTAGATAAGAGATTTGGAGGAAAGAGAATTAAAGATAAGACAGATGATAAAAAGTCACACTAGAGTCGCCGATACCTACCGCATTCAATACAATTCTAATCCTCATTAAGACAATCTAATAAGAAATGATTAAAGACATTAAAACCCTAAACGCAACAACCCTACAAAAAGATTTTATATGTACCACGAAGGATATCTAAAAAATCGCACAAGAGAATACATACACGCTTTTTACTATTAAGTTCAAAACATTCACTTTCTTATTCTCATATTCGATCAAGCAAGAAAGCTTTTATTTCATCAAGGACATCATCCAAAGCTCAAAACCACCGTGATAATTCTTTAATTATTATTATTTCACTATTCTATTTATATTTTATTTTATATATTTAACCAAATTAACCTTGTATCTTTACAAAATTTCGCTTATAAATTGATCAATTATACCTATTTCTAAAATAACAAACTTGCAAGTTTCAATTGTCAATCATTTTCATAGTTAGCCAAAAGGTTATAATAATATATTTACAACTAAATCATGATACATACAGATTGTCAAAGAGGCCAAGAAGTTCTTTTTAGTACTAAAGCATTATTGACAAGTTATATATAAGCTAGAATACAACTTATTTTGTGCTGGGATAAATTAGCTACTACGCCTAAAGCACTTGTGTTGTAAACAAGCAGAGCACCTCCTACAAAAAGTCTTACAAATCATTGCTATCGCCTAAATAACTAAGCCAAAGGGTACCCTAATTTGATCTCGATAAGATTTAGAGAAACCATATACTTTTATTTCTATAAGTCTATAAGTAGTTAGAAAGAATGAAAGCCTGGTTAATTTGTATATTTAGACTATAGGTGGAAAAGATGCGGGTTGGCTGAATTTGAACGGGTCAAAATGGGCCGAGCTAATAACTCTCGCCCAAAAATTACTTAGGTCAAACAGTTGGGCTGAAATAGACTAAAAATGCGGATCATAATCCAACCCGCCCAACTCTAATTAAGTTTTAATTACTTTATTTATTCTTTTACAATATTTTGATAACTTATAAAATTAATATTTTTTTTATTATGACTAAATATAACATATTAAGTAAAATAAAATATCTTTTTGAAAATATCTTTGACAAGATTTCTATGAATCAATTTGAGTAAGATGTCAATCCAAACTAACGTATTAAGTAAAATAAAATGTCTTTTTTATAAATATTTTAACAAGATTTCCCATGAATCACTTGAGCCGATATCGATCCAAACTTTGATGAACTAAAATGTGTGCTAATGAGGCCAGATTGAGTTAATAAATGAGTGGTCACCATCGGCCCAAACTTGAGCAAATTGACAACTTATGATCTCATGGACCGATTTTATCACCTCTAATTTAAAGGTACAATAATAAAATAAATTATTGTATCATATGTTTGATATAATGAATCACCCAATTTTCTACAAATATCACTATCAACGCATTTAATAACGGATTATAGCGAGACTATTAAGTTTTCAAAAAGGGAAAAAGTATATGACCTCCCTCAACTATGACTATATTTTCAACCACACACCTTTTCTTTTGTGCCATTCCCATTATCCCCCCGAACTATTTTAAAATGAAATAAATACACCTCAGTGTTGAGTTGGCAAAGAGAGTGTATTCACTCTCTTGTAGGCATATGAAAGGCAAAAAAAAAATTAAAATTTGATTAATATGAATACATATCATTTTTTTAATTGAATATTTTGTAATTAATTAGTAAACATAATTAATTAACATTAAAATTTTAAGAAAAAATTTTTGTAAATTATTTTCTTCTTTGTGAAAAAAGTCAAATTTTATTATTATTTTTTTATAATTGATGTTAATGTTGACTTTATTTTTTCAAATTTTGTTAAAATTATAAAAACTAAAAAAAATAAAAAAAATAAAAAAAATAAAAATATTTTTAAAAAAATTAGAATATATAATATAAGTTATTAATTTAAACACTTCAAAATCGACAAATTAATTTTGATTTTCAAAAATAATAATATAATTTTCTAAATTTAAATTTTTGTAATATTTGATTTTTTAAAATTAACAAAATTATAAACTTCAATTATTCAATTAAATATTAATATTTAAAAAATAAAAATATTTTTAAAAAAATTTTTTTAATTTTTTGTTTTTTTTAATATTTTACTTTATTTACTTTATTTAAATTTATAAATTTGAATGAGTTATTATAGGAATAACAATATGTTTAGGCGTTAATAATAATATTATAGAAATATCGCATATCTCCAATTATAATTTTTATAATAATAATACTTTTTTGACAACTCTAAATTTAATTAATTTTTGTTACTTTTTAGTAGCGCCAATTAAATAGAATATAAAATAATAAAATTTAACTATATTTCACAAAGAAAGAAAGGAAAATAATTTAAAAGATATTACTCTATGTTTTAATGTTAATTATGTGAACTAATTAATTATACATTTTTCAATTAAAAAATGACATGTATCCATATTAATCAAATTTTTTGAGTATTTTGATCTCTCACACGTCTTTAAGAGAGTGAACACACTCGTGCCAACTCAACAACTAAGAGTGTACTTATTCCATTTTAAAGTAGTTGAAAGTGATAATAAAAACCCTAAAAATATGTAATTGAAAATATGATAATAGTTGAAAGGATACTTATGTTTTTCCTTTCAAAACTAGTAAAAATTCAAAACATATTATACATATATACATACAATGTATTAACCGCTATAAATAGATACATGCGTTACTTCTTATACTTGTGAACCGAGTTTGAAGCTCAACGCTACCTTTTTTTCTCCTTTTTTTAAATGGTCTAAAAGAGGAAATTTTAGTGAAATTAGTGAACCTACAATCGAGCCTACAACATCATACATTTTACGCGCATTTTCTTTCATTTATTAGGCAATTAAATCAACTATATAAATATGTCATCTATTTTAATTATATGCATTAACTTCAAACAAAAACAAAATACAAAAATTAATTTTATGATTTATTAAGGTGAATATGTATAATTAAAAAAATAACATATTTTATATATGGTTAGCTTAACTACCTTCAGACGAACCAGAACACACACACAAATTTTCAAAATTTGAACCACAAGTATTTAATTGGAATACTTTATTAAAAGTTGAGGTGTTTCAATTAGATCAAACCTTAATTCGAGTATCTATAACGAGATATCTGACTAATTTAAAAACGACTATAAATAACTTATACACAAAATATAAGATATATACGCACCACATACACGGATATATTACTTGTATGCACTTGTAGTTCGTGTATATGTATTAATATATGTATACTGATACAGACGACACATAATTGGGATGCGTGTCGATGACATCACAATTGACTGCATTGAAATATTGAATCCTGCTAAATGTGCTCTGTCTTTTTTTTTTTTTTTAATCCCTTGCAGTCTTTGTATTGTTGATTATGTCAATAAGTATTGTTATTTAAATCATTATATGACGTAAAATTGTCAAATAATATGCTAACATAACCTGATAATATAATTAAAAAAATTCTACAAGCACAAACATAAAACTCAAATAATAATAATTAAAGTCATACGTACCGCCAACATAGACATCGCCACTTGGGGACCATTCATCCGGGTTGTAGATAGGACTGCATTTTAATTGAAGTATTATATTATGAATTAATACTGGAAATGTTAAAGTAATTTATTTGAGTGTCATTTTCTGTTAGTGGAATTAATCAGATTCACCAACCTGTATCCATCAACATAGCTCCGTATTTGTTCACGAATTGGTAAACACCCTTTCCTGTTCAATAGCAACCATATTTGTTCAAGAAATGTCACTTATGAAAATTTTTTTAAAAGAAACTTTAAAAATAAAAATATTTTTAATTTGAAATTTTTTATAAAAATATTTTTAACCAGTCAATGAAAAAAATTTCGTACCACACACTACACCCATAGTCAAGAAAATTATTTTAGAGAAAAAATAAAAAGGAAATTGGACACAAGATGTCAAGATGAGAACAAACCTTGGCCCTCCTGCCCGTGGCGTCAACACCATCTTGCAAGTTCAAGCCTCCATTAATTCCTAGTTCACACTCCAATTGTGTTATCAATGATCAGCAAACATTTTATTGCATGATAATCTATTTGGCTCCATTTCATTCATGGAGAGACTTTTTATTTTAATTATATATATAGTCAGCTTCGAATCTTATTTAGTATAGTAGTATAATCACTAAGTTACTTCTTCTCACATTATAGTAATTAATCAAGTTTTTCTTGTCACATTAAAATAATCAAATTTTATCAAATATAACGATAACTTTATTGAACTTTATTCTTTACAAACATTATAATTTTTTAAAACTATTTAATCTCATGCAAGTAATTAAACTTATCAATCATTAAATTTTATCCATTAATTATAACGACAAAGTTTCCAAGTTGATTTTACTATTATAGTAAGTAAAAATTTGTTATTTTAGTGTGATTTTTTTTTAACGCCTTTGTCGGTTGGTAACATATAGGTAAAATTTAATTTGAGAAGAAGTTAGAGACTGACCATAAGGTTTATCGGTCTTGATCTTCTTGCCCCCACTGGCCTTTACTGTCAATCTGGAGGATGAAGGCCTTTCTCGTGATGGCACTGCTGCTTTTTCCACACTAGTACCACTGAAGGGAGAGGGCTTAAGGCTAAATGAACTCATCATCACTGCATTTGCCATATCTTACTATTTTATTGCTAAATTTGTTTTTTCTTTTTCCCAAAAAAATTGATAGACGACTGTTTTAATTTGCTTTCTTGTATAGGAGGTGGATTTATATTAAAAAAGAACCCTGCAATTGGTCTTTATTACACGTGGCATTTCTCTTGTGGATGTGATCATTATTATAATTTGCAATTAGCATATTCTAACATGTTCTACAGACTTCTAGTTTGCTCCATCCTAATGTTTGTGTACTTGGAACTCACTCATTGGTTTATTGCTTTCAATTGGGGTAACAGAAATTGAAGGACCTATTGTTTATCACTTCTTTCCGCTATTCAAACTGGAAAATGAAAGGAGAGATGCATGGGGATGTCTTTTTTTTAGGGAGAAATTTTTACTTTATATTATAAATTTTATGAATTTTTTTAAAATTAATAATTTAATATTTAATTTGAAGTATTAAAAGCTCTTAGGGAGGATAGTCACTATTTTATCAAAATAATTAAAAATCCGTAATCAACACATCAGCTTTGCCCTGCATAAAATGAGCGGAGAAAATAAAAACAACAAAATGATGTGGTGGTAAAAGAATATGGTGAGATGCCAGAAATTATAATATCTTGATCAGAAACTGTTTTCACTAAGGCTTAAGAATATAGTGAGATGCCGCAGAAATAATACCTTGATCAGAAACTGTTTGCTTTACTTTACAAGAAAACTTGATCTCACGTCTGGTAAATAGAATTACATTTGAAGTAATAATATTATATCAAAATATTACAAAAACATATATAATACGAAAAAAGAGGTACCAAATAAACTGTCATGGCATCCAAAGAAATGATAAAATCAGTTACTGAAGGAAGAAATTAAATTTGTATTATTTACCATTTGTTGGAGTTAAGAACATAAAGGAACAAGTAAGTAGAAATGAAGTAGAATATAAAGTATAAAATGAAAAAATTGACCTATTCTTTTAGTCTTGTTTTTAACTTTGACGGCCTAAAAATGAACTGCATGCGAATCAAACTTGCTCCATTACATCTACAAATTAATACAATATTATTTAGAGAAAGTAAGATAAAGAGTGACAAGAAAAATGAGTGAAGAAAGAAAATGGAGGAACTCATCATCATCGTTTGTTTATATTTCATTCAATTCACCTTTACAAATTATTTATGCTCCTTGCATATGTAAGATAAATCATTTGATAAATTTTGCAAAATTTCAAAACACACACACACACACACAAAAAAAAAGAATATCAGGATTTAGCTCTGTTAAATGCAATATGCAAATTTCATTGCATGAAGAGAAAATATATCATCTAATTGCATTCCGAATTTCAAAGTGGTTGCCTAGTTTTTGCATCAAAATCAATTGCAAAAAAAGAAAAAAAATCATACCAATGAAAGAAAGAATTTTGAGATTAATAAATATCTCCCGCTTTTCAATAACGCTTCCGCCATATATTTTACCGCTCCCGAGTAGCCCGTTGATTGTGAAATACTTTGCCGTTGTTGTTCACCTCGCTTTACACAACCCACAGTATTATTTTTGGCTGGAGCTAAAAATTTACATTTGTAATTTTCTTGAAGAAGTATGCATCAAAACAAAAATTACCACACTTGTGATAATTTTGCTTCTTCCTTACAATCCCAAAAGTCGTACATTTTTTGCGAACTGATTTATCTGTACTTCTGTATGGATTTATGCAAATATTTATTGTAGTATAATTAAATTAAAAATACAAAAAGGTAGAATAGTTTCTAGAAATATCGTATACATTAAGTGGTATCTTAACGAGAGTAGATGAAAGATTTAGCTACATTATTATTTCATAAAGTGCTTCTTCCGCTTTCTAAATTTACTCTTCGAGAATTTCAATAAAAGCAGAGGAAATAGACTTAGCTATAATATTATTTATTTATTGCTCCATAAAGTATTATATACTTTTTTTCTAAGCTTATCATGAAGATTTATATTTTAAAATAGCATTTACTTCATAAGATATATATTTACATTTTTATACCAAAATACTATAGAGTATTATTGCTATTAAAGTAAAATTACTGTTCAATTTATGATGGACATTTAGTCCTTTTAACTCTTTAATTATATTTTGATTTTGATCTAGTGTAGGGACATCTTAGCAATCAACGTTGCACTTTTGAAACTTTTCACTTTTAGCATGTGTGTATTGTATACGCTCAAGAACTATTAAAGGGAAAGTAATTCCAAACATTGAATAACCATAAATAAATTCAATTTTATCTAAATTTTTTATTATAAAATATTTAATAGTATTTATTGTATAATAGTATTTATTGTTATGCAATTTTACTTTTTAATATATAAAATATTATAAAATTAATTTTATATTAAAAATACATCGCTCAATATTTAATTGGTAAATTGATTTTTTCAACTTTTAACTTTGTTGCTTCCTTTATAGAATGGTTTAAAATGATAGGTTGAAGAGATGAGACATTAAGTTAACACAATCTTTTACTTCTAGACATCTAAACTAATTCTTATATCTCTTAAGTAATTGTAGTAGAGCCCAAGTGTACCATTTTGACACTTTTTACTGACTTAACAACTTGTGTGATTTTCAGATTTTTATTTCTTTTTTCAGAAAATTTTTCATTAAATTTCTAAAAGTTGCAAAATTGAAATTCAGAATTTTTCAAAATTTTAAATGTTAGAATTAAAGAATTGCTAATTTTTTTTTTTTGTCAAATTATATTATATTTTAACTATTTATTATTTTTGCTTTTCTTCAAAAAGGAAATTAATAATTTGAATTTTATATATATATATATATATATATATTTCATATTAGGTGTAATTAAGATTTTTTTTTAAGAATATTATTTTAATTATGTCTATGAAATAGATTTTAAAATGAGATTTTAAAAAAAATCAAAATGCATATGTAATCAGTTAATTCAATTGCTTTGCCATGTCAGCAACGAAAGTGTATTATGTTTTTTTTATTGATTATCAAAAAAGTGTTTAATAGAATAAGCTTTAATAGATCACGTTTTAAATTGGTACAAGGATTAATTAAGATGTCTAAGTAAAAAATCATGGCAACTTCGTAAAACTCTATACATGTTCAACCTTTATTATAGTAAAATAAAGAACACAATTTACTAATTGAACGCTTAGCAAATTGGCACTCATGACTTAGAGGATTATAGCCACGAATAGAGTAATAAAGTTAAGACTTCGACTCCAATGAGAGATGTTTTTCAACTAAATGATATATATATATATATATATATATATATATATATATATATATATATATATATATAAATGATCTAAAATTAAGGTAGTGAAAAATTGAAGAGTGCTTGTGTGAGTACTAGGTGACATGTTAGGTTTAACTATCTTTTTATGCTTCACGTGATTAATTTGATTGTTTAAGTGTTTAACTAAGTATACTTCTATACTATAAAATATACCATGAGTTATGTCTCCATGTTAGATTATATTCTGAGTTATGTATATGTATAAGACATGATTAGTTAAGGAATATGTTTATTTGATATGCCATACATTTCATATGAGTGATTGACTCGAGTATGATATGTATGTGGAGATCATTAGTGCTGAGTATGTATTTTGCATGTTGAGATTTTCTGTATTTAGTATTGATATGCCAGGAAAAATCATTCATGCGGCGTATGGACAATATGATTGTCCCTCATGGGTCACTGACTGAGCAACCCCCAGTAGGACCAGTGTGTATGCAGAGTGTTGAAAGTACTAAATTTGTACAATTGTGGTAAAGAGTTGACAATTAATATCTCACATCATGTGCATCTTATTATGTTATTAAGATTAATTTCTGCATATATCTTTTATATATGTTGATTATGTGTATTCTACTCTGCTATTGGGATGAATCGTCGTTTTCCGCTCTATATGCTAATTTCATATATTTTTATGATATTATTCGAATAGTTCTACTTCTTGTTGTGATTTTCTATCTATTGAGATTACATGATTGACTAGGATGGAGATGAAAGCATCTTGAAAGCCCAATCATCATCTCTATCTTATTTGTGTCAGGCCAATTATATTTATTTTAGTATATTAATTATTATTATTTTGTGCTCATTCCATGCTAGCTGTACTTTTCTACATATTCTAATATTTGGTACTAGCGAGGTTGCAACTATGTTCAGAGGTTGCTAACTTGAGTTTCAACATAAGCTACTCTACTGATCCAAAACACTAGATTCCGACTCTATCTTTTATTTCTGTCATTCTTATTTAGATAGTGTATTAAAATTCAAAGTTATGTATTTAATTTTTCCACTTAGATGCTTATTGAATAGGGCTTAAAATGATTTTCATGATTAACAAATAATTGACAAAGAACCGTGTCCCTTAAAGTAGATGAGCCAAAAGTGATTTGATGATTAATCAACAATTGACAAAGGCAATCAGTGGACTTAGAGATACTTTTCATGCCGATATATAGGTTTGAAAATTTATCATGCAAATATCAAAAAGAATCAGGTACTTGAAGAACGTTGATAAGAAGTTTCAAACCGATTCTCGATCCACAGATTCCTTCAATGATGTTAATTATTTACAGAAGAATTAGTTTCTTTGAAGTTAAAATCAATATAAGAGTTGGAAGAATTCATGGTCAACAAGATTCATCAATCTTTTACACTTATATGAAAGGAAAAGGAAGTTGGAATAATCATGGAAACCAAGTCCTAAAAATTATTTACCTTAATTGCTTTTTTAGGTTTGGAGAAAAACAACGACAAAAACAACAACTCAACATAATCCAATAAAATAGATCTCAAAAAGGTAGAATGTATACCTTATCTCCATCTCATAGGTAGAGAGGTTGTTTTATAGACCATCAACTTATAGAAAAATAGTCCAAAAATAACAATAAGATAAGGGGTAAATATATGTAATAACAAAACATCAACTAGTAACAACATCAAACTATGCAACACCACTAAGACCAAGATACAAGCAACAATTAATAACAGAGATCGAAGCGCAAGAAACTATAAGGCATGACAGTTTATTGATGGCGGGGCAAAAAAATAGTGCAACAACTGGGCAACTGCCACTCGCTATCCTAATCCGTGTACCCAAAAACTTCCTATCTTAGTGTCAAGTCCTGTAAGCTACAACTACGTCATATCCCTTCTAACACCTCTTCCTATTGCTTCTTCGGTCTAATACTCCTACCTTTTCTAAAATCCCCCCATACCACCCCATCATACCTACGCACCCAGGACACTTTGGATGCCTCCTCTTCACATATTTGAACTACCGCCTCGCCTCACACATTTTTCCTCCACTACAACCACTTCCTCCTTGGCCCAAATATCGTTGTTTCTAATCCTATCTCCCCTAGTATGCCCACACATCCACCGTAAAATACGTATTTTTGAAATCTTCATCTTCTTACACATGGGAGTTCTTGACTGCCAACACTCTACTTCATACAACATAGCTCTGGCCTAACCACTCACTCTATAGAACTTTCCTTTAAGCAATCACCGCACCCTTTTATCACACAAGACACCGGATACAGTTTCTATTTCATCTTATCCTATTAATACGGTAACATCCTCGTCGATCTCTCCACTTTCTTGGATAATAGACCCAAGGTACTTGAGATAAACTTTATCTCTTTTTGGATAACTCAGTATCCAACATCACCTCCACATCATCCTCATGCATTACGTCACCGAATTTACACTCTAAACATTCCTATCTCGGTCCTACTAAAACTTAAAACCCTTTAGACTCCAAGGTTTGTTTCTAAACCTCCAACTTAGGCCATTTACGCCACGAGTTTCGTCAACCAGAACTATATCATTCGCAAATAACATACACCATGCCACTTCTCCGACTCGCGCCAATATATCCATCACCAATGAAACTAAAATGGGCTAAGTGTTGATCCTTAGTGCAACCCATCATGACCGAAAAGTACTCCGAGTCTCCTTCCACTATTCTCACCCCCGCCTTACTTCCCTCAAACATATTCTTCATCGCCCTAATATACTCCACCAGTACACCTCGAACCTGAAACTCCAAAGAACCTCCCTCTGACCTTGTCTAAGCCTTCTCTAGGTCGAAGGAATACCATGGTGATCGCTCTTCCTCTCCCTACACTACTCCACCATCTCCTCACGAGATGAATGGATTTAGTAGTCGAGTTCCCCGGCATGAACCGAACACTAGGAAATCACTATGCCCTCCTCACCCTACTTTCCACCTTCTCTCCCAAATCTTCATAATGTGGCTTAGCGATTCGATAATTCCCTTACTATTGCAATTTTGAATGCAATTCTGCTTTTGCACAACTAACCATCGTACTATCCATTCATCTAGCATCTTCATCATCTTAAAAATGACATTCACAATTTGGTCACTACTCGCCTTGCCCGTGCTCTTTCAAAATTTCCTTGGAATCTCATTAGGGTTTGATCACTTTAGCCCTACGCATCCTAAATTTCATCGAATATCATCCTCGCCCAATAAGTACCCCTACGCATCATACAAATAACACCTCGACTTCCTCAACTTTATAAGCTTACAATACCCACAATCGCATTGCCTCTCCCGAGTGCTCCAACTCCCCACACAATGCCCTGCTCCTCCTTCCGCTTAAGAGTTTATGGAAGTACTCCTGCCATCTACGCCTAATAAGTGTCTCTCCACCATCTTGTCGTCCTCATCCTTGATACACTTCACTTGATCCAAGAAACAATCCTCATCTCTCTCTCCTTGACCGCCAAACTATACAACTTCTTATTGATCTGCTGTGGAGTTTACAACACTCTACGCTCAAAACTAAGAAAATAACATGAATTTAGGTGTGTTTATATGGATATAAGATAATTTTTCTTTTGGATTATAGGAAAATTAAGTGTTGGAGCAAGAATGTGCAAAATAAGCCTGAAAGTGCGTAAAAATGAGCTAAAATGACAAATTCACTTGAGTCGTATGTTGGTGATACGAGCCATATTGAGAATCATGAAAGTTTTGGCATTGAACTGGGAAGAATGCAAACTTGGTGACTCAAGATAATAGACAACAATGGTACGACACTTGATGTGAAAATATTTAGAAGAAATTAACAAAGGAAGACTCCCCATGAATGGCGATGACTTACGAACCGCGTGGAAACAATGTACGAATATTACCGATAAAGTGGTGATCTTCGTGAGGATTTTCAATGCTAAGAAAACTTCAGAAAGTACGAGTCATGTATTTGGAGGTAATGAAATATACCACAACACTCGTGAATAATTTCAAAAAGTCGAGTTCTCAGAGTTGTAGACCACGAAAGCAAATCAAGACTCGTAGGAAGCATGTACGAGCTGTGCCTGCCCAACGCCACACCTCAGCAAGCCAAGGACTTACAAATAGCATGTGTAATGATACGCATAACTCGCCATTGCCGATGGGATCAAGCCAGGCTCAAAGTACACCTCGGCTATAGAAAATCAACCCGTTAGCTTAGGAAAAAGATTCTTATGTCTCGTATAAATACTCTTTATGTTTTATTTTCAAGAGAGAATGATAGAACATTAGAGAGAAGTGTGAGAGGTAAAATCAATAGAGATTTGAGGGAAAACATAATTTGAGCCGGGATTGACTTTGTGATCAACCTTTTCTTGAATTCTTTCTTAATCTTTATCAATTATTCTTGAGGTTTTTTTGATATAACCGAGAATCTTTTCTCTCAACTACCATTGTAAGCATTGAATTATGTGTGTTACAATTATTGATGCATATCACAACCTTTGCAAATCATGAGTACAAAACCTCCTTAGCTAGGTTGTGGGAACCCATGGTGGATTAAAAAGCTAGGGATACACAAAAGTTATTTAAAACCACAAAACACTGTATTTTATTCTCTTCATGCTTAAATGCTTCTTAATGGTGTATAACGTTAGGACTTGTTCAATTCCTTACTTGCTTGGGCCTAGATAGGTAGAGATTAGGAAAAGAGAATTACAATAGAGCCTGATCTGATGATCATTCTATTACCTGAGTTTTGCAGATAGTTAAATTTAGAACTTATAGATACCGTATAGTTTGGAACTCGCGCATGAGACCATCCCAAGGATTGAGATAATCATCCAATATGGATGAACCACTCTTTTGGATGAACCTTAGTTATCGGGCTCTAGAAGTAAGCATTGGTATTGATCACATGTATATAAATTGGCACATGAACCCATGGGGAACACAAACGCACTATTCTTAACTTTTATTTTAAATCATGTTTCATAAATTGTTTTAATTATTGTTCTTTAAACCCCCAAAATTGGAGTAACTAACCAACAAGTTCACTTACTAAACATTTGTCTAGATCTTCCATATTCCTTGTGAGTTTGACCCCAACCCCTTAGTTGGGTTGTTTGTTGACAACGCTCCGCTTCATACTTCAGCCAGAGTGGAGTTTGAGCGCTATCAAAGTGCTCCGCTGCCGAGAAATATGGCTAAGACTAGAATAAATTTCTTGTATTTGACCTTTGGTAGTTATTTTACAGCGAATTACATTTTCTTTTTTGTTTGTGATACCTGTAGTTGTTGCTCGGTGAATGCCAAGCACTGTGAGTAGTGGAAACTCCTAACTCCATTAAATCTGCAAATCAACGAACATCAAAATGGAAAACCAGAGTAAAGGAGAAGCTCCAGATAGCCGAAGGCCAGATGTGCCAAGCTTGGGCTTGGCAAGCTACACTTCAAGATGCAGAGGATGACAGAGACGAGGCACGCCGTTCAAAATGGGCAGCAATGCAGGTCATAGATTTTCCTCGCTTCTTTTGATGAGGACTCAAACATTGATGAGATTGGGTTAATCGAGAAATTGTACTACTCACCATCGTTTCTATGGGGCCAAATTTGACATCACGGTGCACTATGATTCAATCATAAACATGAAAGGGGGGTGTTCAAGTGGGTCACGTGAGCGTATGGACGCCATCCCGCACTGGCGAACTTTAAGGAATACGCAGGCGCATGTGCTGCTTGGTTAGCCAAGATGCCATCGGGACCGACTTTTCCTTTTCTCCGGCTGGGAAGCCACTTTATGGTTATCAGAGTTACCAACGACTCCATAACCAACTAGAGAGGGAACTCAAGCAAGCCTTATTAGAGTGTTTCCCTCCGTAATGTTGCAAATTAAGGATGAAATTTACACTTCTCGACAACTTAAAACCGAGGCACTTCATGAAATATGGCCAAGGTTCAAGAAGAAGTTAACAAAGTGCAAACCATTAAGATGATGAAGCTTGTTGGAAATTTTCTATAGGTTCTTGAACAATAAACAAAAGTTGTAGCATAGTGGCTGAGTAGCATTGATGAGTCACACTGGGAGCAAGCTACTATTCTTGACAAGGTGATAAAAACAAAACAGGCAGGGGCATACCCTGGAGGATGAAGCAAAGGGTTTGTACATATGTTATTGGTTTGATTGCATCGACGTAGGAAAGAAGAAGAATGTGAGTAGGAGTTAGCTTATATAAGACATCGCTGGGATTTTCACAAGCATACATGGGAGCCGGAGCCAAAAAGGTGAATGCAAGTGGGGACACAAGGATAGGAGCCTGGGGCACTACCTAATTTCGAGGAAGAGGCAAATTTCCTAGACAACAGTGGGGGTTTCAAGCCAACGCCCAAGCATCCGGACAAGACAGCTTGGTGCTAAGGTCTGTGTGAAACCAAGGCTCTAACCACAGTAGATAACAAGCAACTAGAATAGGTGCAAAGAAAGAAGCGAGTCGTGGAGCATGAGGGATATTGGAGAAGGGATTGACGGCTATCGCAATGATCGAGCCGGAATATATGTGTCTCTCAATGCACGAGAGGGAGGCCGATATTTAAAGATAGAGAGCATGATGGCCGGTAGATTCTCAAAAAGGTAAGGTCCACTTATGATCAGCTGAAGGAAATTCGAGGTGATATCGAGCATGGGCTTATATGGAATCCTACACGCCTACAACTATCAAGCAAATTGAATGAAATACTAGGGCAAATCCATGCATCATTGAACTCCTGTGAGCTTAAGGGCACACTACTAGAAACACAAACCGTAACTTAAGAATGATGGCCAATACAAACAGATGACTAGGAGGTAAGACTAATAATTGACTTCTACCTATTAAGAACTGAGGAAAGAGAGCATGATTGAAGGTAATAAAAAATAGTGTTGAGATGAATGTATTGAGAATGCCGAGTTGCTTGAGGCCCAAATTTGCAAATGGGTCTTAAGTTGAACAAGACGTATAAATTTATACATATCCATGTAATTACTGCCACCATTCCCCCAAAGAATAAAGAAGGAAGGTGGAGAATGGTAAGTTCCAAATTCCCGTCGATGCTCAAACAATTACTGAACATACCATTGGCTGAGGCATTTTCGGAACAAATCCCCGTATATGATGGGGTCTGGGCCAAGCGACCCGTGACAACGAAGAGGTCCACAGCTATGAGCCCAGATACGTGGCCATCACCGTAGTGCTATAGCTATAGCTGTGTCCCGTCAGAAGAAGGAAGATCTAGGTGTTTTCACTATCCCTTGCACAATTGGCAATGTTGAGTTAGTAAGGGCACCTAGCATCCGGGAGCAAGCATCACTCTGATGCCATTGGCCGTGTTTGGGCGCCATTGGGAGCCCCCATACGACAACCATGCGGCACATGGCCGCGAACCGTGAAGAAGCAAGTAGAGATCCTATTTGATATGCTTATTAAAGTGTATGCATTCATATTCCCGCATACTTTGTGATCTTGGATTTCGAGGTTGATTATAAGGTTCTGATCATCTGGGCACCATTCTCGCTTCGAGGGCCTGGGGTAGATATAGAGGCTGGCTAACCGAAGTTTATACCGACAAAGAAGAGGCTCTAACATCTGCCGCCATAAAGAATCTAAGGAATATAGTGTAGTCTCGCCGATAGAGGATCAACCCGAGTTTCTTGACGAAGTCCGAGTAGTCAAGAGATACTAAGGCTGCTCCACACCAAATCAGTGCTTGGTAGGCAATCCAAGTGGTGGCTTGGAGAATTCTAAGTAACGGCCACCCGCATCGTGCCGCAATGTTAAAACATAGCGCTTGGGAGGCAATCCAGTGGATTGGAACTAATGTGTGTTTTAGGTGTGCTGTGAAAATAAAAATGTGCGTAAAATCGAAAAAGTATAGGTGTTAGCTCTCGATGACTCATGAGAGTTGTATGAGTCATAGCTATGAGTCATGGTGAGGATCAAAGATGTCAAAGCAGGAGTCTGCATGGTTGGTCCTATGACTCGTAACTCATGTATGGGCTGAAATTTATCTGCCTGGTGAACTATGCTACAAGTGCAAGGAAAAGAGACCACAGTCATAGTACAACTACCCACATGGTACGAGTCATAAGATGCACTTGTAGCTAAAAACTTGATGTGCCCCGCATCGAGTGCCAACAATTTGACGATTTTGATATCGAGCTGGCCCAAGTGTAGTCGTGCTAAGTAATATAGTGACTTTGTTATGAACCTATTTGTCAACCCAAAGGACTCGGACCCATTCCTCTAACTATCCATTTCTAGTGTGATCTTAAATATCTAAAGTGTTGGTGATAGACATTTTAGATTGAAGAATAATTAAGTCTAAGTTTGGGTCAACGTAAATATTCAAAGTAATTCTAGGAGAAATATAGAGTTAAAACCAAATCATGCGATAATACGATTTGGAATGAAATAAGCATGTAACTATCAATTGTTATTTCACATAACTGGAATTGCATGTTCATGCCCGAGCCTCTAAACACTATGAATCTAGCCTCACCGCACGTCAGATGTAGGAGTTTAATTTTCTAGCTGCGGGCAATCATTATGTTGTGGTTTACGGGAAAACGATTAGGGGACTTTCGTAAGGCCTAACCATTTAACTCAACTTAGCCTCATAATCATCTTTGAGTGGTGATGTGACATCCCAAATTGGTCTTTTCATAACCCCCTACGCGTCAAACTCAAGCATGGTGTTAGGTATATTTCTATCCAAACACAAAGAATCCTCCCGAGATTACAATCATGTTCTCACATTCTCATGTCCCGAACTAGGTAATGCCTTCTCAAGCTATTACCCAAGTTAACAAATATGATTTCATGGTTAAATATAGGGATATATCCTTCAATCCCGTTTAGTAGAAATATAAGTATTAAAATAAAAAAAATCAATAACTTAATTCCAAAATACTTACAAAATCACAATCATAATCCATGGCTTCAACTCTAGAGGAAGGAAGAAGTCTTTACTATTCATGTCTTCAAAACTCTCTACACTACTATTAATCTACTCCTAAACTACATACTTACACGTATATTGGTAGATGAGAAGGAATTTGACAAACCCTAGATGAGTTCTTCCCACTTCTCCCTTCACTCCTAGGCAGCTTTCCAGAATAAAACGTGACCAAATGGAATTAGGAGCTAAGGGTCCTATTTATAGTAAATGGAGAATATGCTCAATTTGGCCTCGCCGTGGAACGGCTCCATGTCACTGAGCACTGTGGAGCACCGCTTCCGTGACACGGAGGCATCGCGAAAGCTCACTGAACAACACCCGGTAATAACCGCCTATGAAGACTGCTGTAGTTAGCGGTTGTAGGCACCATTGGGTATGCACATCTTCCTCTTAACAGCCAGCAGCTCGTGGCACGCAGCCAATGCCAGGGCTGCTGGCAGCCTCTTCGCCGTGGCACGTTGCCGATGCAGTGGGCTGTTTTGTGCCTCCTCGCCGGCGTTCGCGTGTTGATTCCCGCTTTCCAAGCCTCTCTACTTCACCAACTCATGGATTAGCTCCTCAAAAGTCATCAAAACCTACAAAACAAAGGCTAATCATGCTGGTTAGCACATATCTTCACATTTATATACAATCACATGAAATGTATAAAATAACTTAGATAACAAGACTAATTTAAGTTGTGTTTATCACTGGCATGCTATTTTTGCCCGTTATCACACAACCCCAGACTTAAAGCCTTGTTCGTCCCCGAACAACCTTTTACATATCATGCATATGGAGACTCACACATAACTAATTTAGCAAGATAATTCGAGTTACGACTATAATGATTATTTAAGATACAAGTTAAAAATAGAGCATACAATTTAATCACCAAATAAAATACAATTAATTATTAAGACTTCTTAACCTCAAGAATCGATTCTCAATCTTAGCAAACTCATGCAAATCAACTGATTGGCAAATTCCACATGAATTTTATCCTTCACTCAACATGTGCCCTCATCAAAGAGAGTTACCCAATCACATGCAAAAACAATTTTTTCATCACAACATGTGTGGGTACATAAATAGAATTACACTCACTACAAGAATTCACATGCATCATGTCATGACCATAAGCTTGCCCTTAGTGTTTGCTCCACTAAATTAAGGATGTATGAATGCAAGAGATCAAGTAGGACTTGTAGGTTGTAATGTAACTGTGTACGTAGGTACTATTCTCAGCGCAATAGTGACTATCCGTCCTAAGCGCTTAATACATCACGCCCTCATTACGAACTTCCCTTCCTTACTTCACCTTTTATCCTTGGTAGTTTTCCTTGTTCCCCTTTATTTAGGCAAATTTGACTTGTCGTAAGAAGGAGCCCATAAATAATTTTCATTACTTTGTTTTCACTTTAAATGATGATCAACCACTTTCACACAAGTGCACCTTTTCCTTTCTCAACTCTACAAATTGCTACTTTCATTTCTTTTCATTCCTCTCACTCCTTTTCTTTTAGATTTTTTTCTTCTTCAAGCGCTTAGGAGCTTTGGGTCAAATTCAAGGTTAATGAAAGAAAAGGATTGTTTATGTTATAAATTTATCAAAGAATAGGTTCAAGGCTCACTTGTAGGCTAATCTAGGATTAATTTTCAAGGTAGTGAAAATTGGAGGGATAAAAAATTAGTTAATTCAAAGAAATGTCTAATCATCTCCTACAATTCACATCCTTCATTTCGCTTAATAAACACACTGCATAAGTTCTAGACAATCCACAATAGCATAGAATACTCAAAAACTCACTAAGTGCTCATGCTCAATTCAAGACATATTCAGTAGATTTCACTCAGCCTAATCACAAGAATTCAAAATTAAGCTTCAATGAGTATTGAGTCAAATTCAAGAGCCTAAGTTGTTCAAACAAAGTTATACACTCACATGCTTCAATACCAACATACTTTGCATCCTACAATCATATAACTCACAACAAGAACATCAAGCATCAATTAGCTACCTTGGGCTTCAAAAACGTACATCTATCGACTAATTTTTCTCAAGACTATTGCCATCCATCCATCGTCGAAAACAAATTCCTAACTACGACTAAACATTATATAATACAGATAAATAAAATAAAAATAAAATAAAAATTTTATTCTTCGGTTCAAAGACCCCCGTCTTAAAAGAATCGAAAAGAAAACTAACGGGTGATGAAGCTATGCTTGACTCACACAAAATTTTTTCAAATTTTTCATTTTATCACACAAGCATTACATTCACCAACAATTTGTTAAGCACAATTTTTTTTTAAATTTCTGAAATTTCACCCCACACTTAAATCCCGCTATGTCCTCATAGCATCAAATTAACCTTTCCAAGAGGGTGAGAAATACCCCGAGGCCTTTAGACCTGTAGCTAATAGCATGTTTTCCCCTAACTTGTAATGCTGTGGTCGACCCCACACTTTTCCTTTCCATGCTTACTAGCTTCCTCTCTTATGGGTAGTCGATTCTCTCTACCTGCCTAACTTTCCACCAAAACACAAACAAAAAAATGAAAATAGCAAACTCAAACCAAAAATAAAAAATACAAATTGTACCTGAGGGTAATTCCCTTGCTGCTCTCAAGGGGCCGCTTTATTTTACGTCGTGGGACGACGTGGACTCCGCCCTTTTCAACATCTCATACTGGGTTCTCTTTCGAGAACCATCTCCTTTTCTTTTTTGCTGTTTAGAGGATACGCCCTCCACTCCGCTCCTCCCTTTCTCCAACTTCTTCCTCAAATTGAATCCCCATCAAACTCGGGCTGAACACTACATTGCCTTTGGCCGTGCACCCGTGGACTCCTCCACCCCACACTCATCCTACCAACACATTAACTTGACAAATACTTCGTAGTGTGCGGATGGGTTTATTTCTGGTAGACACTAAGGTTTCTTCTTCATCTCCGACCCTCATTTTCGTGGTCCCTTCTTTCAAATCAATCACAAGCCGGTACAAGAACGGCCGCCCCAAGATTAGGGGTACCTAGTCATCAACCAAAATCTAAAACAATAAAATCAAAGGGTGTATAATAAATTTTACCTACTTTGATGAGAAGGTCCTCTATGATTCTGTCAGTGTCACTCGCGACGGTCGCCTAAATTTCCACATCAACCTTGTCGGTCTCGGTCTTCCCAACCCCAAGGTGTTGAATAAGGATAAGGGCATTAGATTAACCGCCGCCCCTAAATCACACAGCTCGCAGCACTCGCCTTACTAATTTGTATTGGGAGGGTAAACTCCCTGGGGTCTTTGAGCTTCTTTGGCATTTTCTCAATACCTGCATTTGCTAATTCTCATTAAGTACAAATTGACGTCCCCAATCTAACTTTGTTCGCCATCACGTCCTTCAAGTATTTAGCATACTTGGGCATCTCTCGCAAGACATCAATAAGAGGCAAATTTATGTGAAGTTCTTTGAAACTCTCAAATAACTTTTTGAAACATTCCTCCTCCTTGCTCTTTTTGAATCTCTCGAGGGAATGGTGGTGGTGGTCTTTGTGCTAGCCGCAATGAAGGTTGCACATTTTGTTGCCCAGAATCCATGTTTTCCAATATCGGTGGATGGTCCCGGGTCTTACCAACTCCGCCGCACCTCTTTTCAACTCTTTAGGCACTCAACGCCAACCGCTCTTCCGCTTCTAAGATCGATGGCACGACCGCTGGCAGACTGCCGTTGCAATCCCTCTTGCGGCCTCATGTTTTGAGCAACCGCTTATTTGACCCACTTGTTTTTCAAGATTTAGGGTATTACTGTTTATCATTAAGTCCATATCCTCACTGCTTCTTTTCGCTTAACCGACTTCGGGTCTCCATAATTTTCTGCAAGAGCCTTCACGCGGCCACATTATGCCTTATCAATCTCGCCTATTCTCGCCGATACCGATGTTGTTGAGGTTGCATACCCCGCTTGGTTTCCACCCCAAGAAGAATTCGGGTGGCCCCACATCATGAGCAGCCAAATTTCCGATTCCCGTGCACATTCCCAACAAAATTGATCGATTCGATTGGCTCCACAAGATTCAAAGATTGTGCCCATTGTTACCATAAATTTCTACACCAACTCCTGAGCTTCTTGCCGAACCGCATTAACTCCGCCCCCGGCGCTGGCATACTAGCCATTGAATCGAGTCAGCTGATGTTGATCAAGTTAACTGTGGCCGCCAAGGCATCAAACCACTGTCATTAACCCCGATCTTTCTTCCCGTCCCTCTTGATGACTCACTGTACACTGGATTTCCTTGTGCAATTCTATTCAACAAAGTGTACAACTCATCATATGTCTTCTCCAAGGCTTGCCCCACCCGCCAGCAGTCTAGTAATATCTTTGTGTGTGGGTCTAGAAATTCTACAAAGGTATGGGCGCACTTCATTTGACTGCGATGACGTGGGGACAGCCTCTTCAACAATGACTTGAATCTTTCCCAAGCCATATACAAGTTCTCATCAAAGTCGCTTGAACCGAGTATCTCAATTTCAACTTTGCGCTTTGCTTGAAGGAAAGAATCAAAGGAACTTCCTAGCCAAGTCATTCCATGAAGTTATGGAGTTCTGGTGGCTCACCTTCCACCACTTTTTTTTTTTTGCCTCTCCCAACAATGAAAATGGGAAGAGGGTTAAGCAGACATAACTCGTGGGATACGCCTGGTGGGGACAACGTGTTACCATCTCTAAAAAGCTCGTAAGTGCCGCCGCGGGTCCTCATGTGCCATTCCAGTGAATCGACCACTAGAATGGGAACACCAGACATGTTCTGCGTTAATTCAAAGTTCCCTCCAGATCCTATTATGGATACTAGAGGTCACATCGCCGCTAGTGGGATGGCTACTTCGCGAATCGGTCTTGGCCGCCATCAGCTTTCCTATGACAATTGGCTTGCCCCCTGTCGGGTGGTTGTTGTTGTACCTTTTCTGAAGTCTCAGCTTTTGTCAGAAAGCCGCTCGCAAAATGGATTTGACGTTCCGGTTCAATCAATCTGCCTCCACAAGCTCTCTATTTAGTCGCCAAGAAGACAACTATTACCCAAATAGACAAAGATTTAAGATTCAACGTTTCTCAACACTTAAGGAAAATTTAAAGATCACACAAAAACAAAGATAAATTATCAAAATCTCGCCGAGGTCTGCAAGAACGTACACAAAACTGACGTGCCCTTTACTGAGTGCCAATAATTTGACGACTTTTTCACATCGAAGGCCCGTTGTAAAGTGTACGAGTCGTGTAAGTAATATAGTGGCTCTTGTTCAGAACTGTTTGTCGTAATCCCACAGTGGACCGGACTCCATTCCTCTAACTATCCATTTATAGTGTGATCTTAAATATCTAAAGTGTTGGTGATAGACATTTTAGATTGAAGAATAATTAAGTCTAAGTTTGGGTCAACGAAATATTCTGAAAGTACTCTAGGAGCAACATAGAGTTAAAACCATATAATCATGCGATAATACGATTTGCAATGGAATAAGCATGGAACTATCAATTGTTATTTCACATAACTAGAATTGCATGTTCATGGTATTTCGAGCCTCTAAACACGACAATCTAGCCTCACCGCATCATTGTGAGCAAGGAGTTTAATTTTCTAGTCGCGGCAATCAATTGCGTTGTGGTTTACCGAAATGATTAGGACTTTCGTAAGGCCTAACCATTTAACTCAACTTAGCCTCACAAATACTTCTTTGAGTGGTGATGTGACATCCCAAATTGGTCTTTCATAACCCCGTGTACAACCAAGCATGGTGTTAGGTATATTTTTATCCAAACACGTAACCTCTCCCGAGTCATAATCATGCTCACATTCTCATGTCCTGAACTAGGTAATGCCTTCTCAAGCTATTACCCAAGCTAACAAATATGCTTTCATGGTGATCAATCATAAAACAACCAACAAATCAGAATGCAAGATGAAAACAACAATCAATAACTTAATTCCAAAACAATTTCATAAAATCACAATCATAATCTATGGCTTCAACCCTAGAGGAAGGGTTCTAGCCATCATGTTCAGAAACTCTCTACACTACTATTAAATCTACTCCTAAACTACATACTTACACGATATTGGTAGATGTGAAGGGAATTTGACAAACGCTAGCTGAGTTCTCCCACTTCTCCCTTCTCTCCCAGGCGCTTCCGTAATAAAATCGTGACCAAATGGAATTAGAGCTAAGGGTCCTATTTATAGTAAATGAGAACGTGCTCAATTTGGCCCGTCGTGGAACCGTACCTATTCTTTATAATGAACCTCGTTGGCCCCGGTCCTCCCTTGATATCGTGGAACCTCAACATAAGTAAAATGATTGCTGAGGGTCGCTAGAGTAGGGATGCATAAGTAGTGGAAATGAGGAACAAGAAGAGAAAAGAGAAAAAGGTGAAAATGAGGTGTGTGTAACAAATGAAAAAAGAAGAAAAAGGGAGAGAAGAAAAAATATTGACAAACAAAATTCAACAAGAAAAATATTTGAAAAATAAAAAGGTTGGAAAACACATCACACTCATACAAATGTGTACAAAAGAGGTGAAAAGGGAGAAAAAGGAAGGAAAAGCAAAAAAAAAGTGAAATAGGTGAACGATGCAGCCAAATGTATGTAGCTCCAAGTAAGGGTTAGTCACTTAAAAAGATCCCATATTAATCATGTCCAACCCTAAAGCCTTCATTACAAGTCGATTCAAGTCCTATAGTGATCCTAATCTAACCATCTGACAGACCGGAATAGACAAATAAGTGCAAGCCTATGGTATTTGATGGACAAGATTTGGAACTTGTTTGTGAGAGGAGAGTCTTGCTTGTTCGCCCCATGCCATATCTGTTACTATATCTATAAGTGGACTTGTATTTGCTGTGACGGTACATAGTTTGTGTTTAATTTTACCAAAGGGTCTATGTGAAAAGCATTGGTGATGACTTGATTGCCACACAGCTCAACATGTCCCGGTCCCTACTTATCATGCTTTCTGATTGCTTGTAGTAATATTAGCCGATATTGGTTCACGAAAGATGGGTCAAAAGTTGTTGGATTGGAGTAGTGCAAATTTTGTTTGATGTTGATCGTAGTATCCTAGGTCATCAACCATGACCCGTTAGTCACCCATGAGGACTCGATAGCAGCTTTTTTTCCTGCTAGTTTTCAAGGATCTTTCAAGCACTCTCCTACCCTCCTAAACTTTAAACTATGTTGTTTTAAGAATATTTTCAACTTATTAGGGGGATTAAATGGTTTCTTTCCTCATTCCCCACTTAGACCTTCGGAAAACATATCGTAGGACCTCCCCTTAGAGCTTTTTCAGAGCAAGAGCTTGTGGTCAATCTTTTCTCCTCAATTCCTCAAGGAATTCTTCTAGTTTTTTTCACCAGGTATGGGAATTCAACAGGGGAATAGTTCTTCCTTGTGTCCCCAAATTCCTCCATATTTTTCTCTATTAGTGGTAGCCCCGAAATTACCGAATGTCAAGAAATCGCTAGTCATACTGGTCTAATCATGTGAAATATTATACCATGTTAATATTAGATATTTTCCATCAGTTTATGATTGAAATGATGTTCAATCTTGTGAAGTGAATTTAGCCCTATTCCCGAACTAGAAAAAAAAATCCGGAATTTGCATTAGTGCTGGATATCGACTTTAGATTGATTTTATCCGTGTTAAACTCCCATGTTGTTAGTAGCATTGAATCTCAATTAGAATATTGTCAATATACTTTTAGTAAGAATGATAGAAATCTTGCTGTCATTAGAAAATGTCAAATAATCACTTGACTATAGAATCTCCGAGGTACGTAGTACCTTTCTGGGCATTTTAATCGCATTCGAATTCAATATTATTTGTCCACTAGGTCATGAAGCTTTATATATATATAAATATATATATATATATATATATATATCTCGATCAGCTTTAGGACCCCATTTTCAGATTTTAGCTTGGTTCTCAGATGGTTGCGACGCCTGCATAAGCAGCTCGACCACTCTTAGGAACCCAATTCGATAATCCGATCCGATAAGACTCTCTGGGTGCTTTTAGACATGTATCTCCGACTAGTATTGAGCCCCGCTTTGGAGCTATCAGCTGAGTATTCGGGCCTAGGGATTATCTAGTAGGCGTAGGACTTAGCACCGAGCGGATCGTTCCAGCCAAGACTCCAGTTCACGTAACTAAGTTGCCATCGTAGGTTACCATATTTATTGGCTTGATTGGCCCTGACTCTGTGATCACCTGGGCCATGCCTTTATACCCTAGAAAGGTATATTGGGTCCTACCGATGGGGTATATATCGGATCTACATCTTAGCTCATGTGGCTATATGTCGGTTATAAACTCTCCCCACCACGTCACCTGGGCCGGGCTCGCCTGTGACCGTATTCTGGACTTAAACATGCTTTGACTATCGACAGTGGTCTTTTAGACCACCCGTGAGTTTAGTTATTTAGTTTGAGCTTTAGTTGGTCTTTGCATGTCTTTTTAGTTAAGCATTTTCTTTTTGTTATTTTCTTCTCACTGCTCAAGATATCTGTGCACGACACATGCTTTTATGTCAGATTAGTCATGATACAACTATGTGATCTCATTCTCACTTTGTTAGCCGACTTCTCACCTAAGTGCTCAACTATTCTTGTTGGTGAGTCCTTGCTCTTGAGGACGGAGATTATTTACTTCAAATATATTTTCTTTTTCTTCAATTTAGATTTGAAGGTCGGGTGCTTGTCCCTAGCAACTCATCACCCTAATGGCTTTCGCATAAAGATTTTGTTTTCTGACTTGTAGTTTGATAAAATATTTTTAAATATTATGAACTGTTTTATTTCTTCAAAAATATTTTCTATATTTTTTCCCATACAACTTCCGCCGTATATAGCTGCATGTTACTTGGAATGCCAAGGTGAGATAGAATAGGGTTGACTTGGAGTTACTTGTAACCCCAAACACGTGTTCCGTTCAGGTGTAAACTCAGGGTATGACACGTTTATATTATATAAGGAACTTTTTCTTGATTAAGGTGGAAAAATAAGTGTTGGAGAAATATTGTGAAAAAGAAGCCCCTGAAAGTGCAAAAATGAGCTAAAGTGACAGCCTCAATACGAGCCATACGTTGATGGTACGAGTCTTACTGAGAATCAAGAAAAGTTTTAGATGGTCAATTGGGGAGAATGCAACCTACGACTCTCGCAGAGCCGTACAATAATGGTACAAGTCGTAACTTGAGTCGTGGGAAATATCTGTGTAAGAAATGGCATAAAGGTAGATTCCGATACAAATGGACTTATGAACCATGGAAACAATGTATGAACTGTAAATTTGTGAGCAGTGGTGATCTTTAGAGGATGTTCAATGCTGCTGGTTAACTTTAGACAAAGATGTCATGGCTAGAAGTACGAGCCGTACCACAACACTGTGAATAATTTCAGAAAAGTCAGAGTTCTGTGAGCGACTACAGCAAAGCACGACTCATAGGAAGCATGTAATGAGTCATTAAATTTGGAACTTATTAATAACAAATAGTTTGAACCGCTCATGAGACTCGACTCGGTGATTGAGTATAGTCATCCAATAGGGAATGGCACCATTCGATGGTGAACCTTGGTTATCAGTCTACAAGTAATTATTGATCACACGCTTATACTCAAAGTGTGCTTATGAACCTATGGGGAACACAAAACCCTAGTTATTCTTAACTCTTGATTTTAAAATTGCAATCCAACTATAATGACATTTTCTTAAAACCCCAAATTGGAGTAACTAACCAAATGTCTACTTTTCTACTAACATTAGTCTAGATCTTCCATATTCTCTCAGAGTTCGACCCCAACCTCTAAGTTGGGTTCTTTATTGAAAATGTCCACTTCACATACTTCAGCATGAGATGTGAGTTTGAGTGTTATCACTATCCATCCCTTGTAGTTCAGTTCAACATACAAGCTCAAAAGTTGCAGATTTCGCCACTCACATACCCACCTCTTTCGCCGAGATATACCTTTCCCTATTCGTCCGCTTCTCCTCCTCATCCTTACTCTCTACCAACTTCACGTACGCCACCTTTTTTGCCTCCACCTTTGTTGGAATTCTTCACCCAACCACTAGTCACCTCGACGCCTCAAATAGCCCATACAAAGAATTTCCCCAACACCTATCTAGCCGCTTTCTTGATGCAACAGCAATTCTATCCCACATGCTGTCTCCGCTCCCCACTACTCCCCTAAGCTCCCATACCTATCAACTTCCCCCATCTCCAAAGCACTGGCCATAGTCAAGCCACCTGCACACCAGAAAGGAACATCCACTCACCCTTCCTCCTCCCCCCATGAACTCTAACCATTACTGCTTATGTTGGGTCATAAGATTCTCACTCGGGATAGGTTTTGGAGAAAAAATTAGAGTATTTTCAGCCCAACCTCATGCCTATATAAAACATCCAGGTTGTTGTTATTTCCTCGCTGGCTTGCACAAGATTACAAAGAATAATCAAAGGCAAATAATAATTCATAACAAGAAGGTGCTTTGTAAAGAATTCTAAGACGCACAATTTAAAACATGGTCCCTAAAGATGAAACTGTTAAGTTTTTTTAGTTGTTGAGTCTTGTTTTATTAGTTCTCAATTATAACCTATTTTTCATTTGAGAAGTATTGTTCGCAGGTTAAAAATTCTAAGAGTTTGTTTAGCTTTCTAGGCTAGAATTAGTCTTGAAAGGGGAAGCTACAATTGAGTTAATTGTAAGTGTTGAGACTATGATCTCCGAATCTACATTTAAGATCATGTGGTATTTTTATGATTGAAAAATTTTATACAAGTAAAAATTATGTGAATTAAGAAATAATGAGGTTCAAGAACCATATCCTTGTCGATGCCCGCAAGTGTACGTGGTCGTGCAAGTAATATAGTGGCTCTTAAAGAGCCGGATGTTGAACCTACAGGGACAGGACCAATTCAGCTAACTATCAAGTTCAAGTGATATTAAATACCGCAAGTGTTGGAATTATATAAGTTTTCTGTGAGAGTTAATTAAGTCTAAATGTGGTCAACGAAATACTCGAATTAATTCAAGGGAGCAACATAGAGTTAAAGACTCGATAATCATGTGATACTAAGCTTTGCAATGATTTAAGTATTAAACTATCAATTGTCGTCTCACATAATTAGAATTGCATGTTCATGGTCTTCCGAACTTCTAAACACGACAAACTAGCCTCACTACTACATTGTGAGCGAGGATGCTAATTCTAGTTTGTGGGCAATTAACTACGTGGATGTGGTTTATGGGGTTATGACATTGATGAGGGTACTGCACTCCAACCATTTAACCAAACTTTATCTTCACAACTACTTCTTCGAGTGGTGTAGTGGACAAATCTAAGTCAAGGGTCTTTCTCTTCCCATTTTATCAACCAAAAGGTATTATATTTCTATCCTAACCACAAAAATCTTATCAAAAGACAGACTGTTTACATTCTTATGTTTCTTCCCTAGGTTTGCTTTCTTCAAGCATTTGCCTAAGTTTAACGTGGTGTGTTCTTCATGGTGACAATCATATAAAACAACTAATAATTAAGAATTCAAGACAAACAACAATCAATAACTTAAAACCAAAACAAAATCGCAACATCACAATCATATCTTGTGGCTTCAACTCCTAGAGGAGGGTTCTAGCCACTCATGTTCGTATAATTACAAGAAACTATAATAAAGTAACATAATTACAAGAATTGGTAGAAGAGAAGATGAAATTTATGAACCCTAGGTGAGTTCTCCCACTTGTCCTCACTCCTTGGCAGCTTTTCGTAAAATAAATCGTAATTTTTGTTTTTAGGAGCTAAGGGAACTATTTATAGTAAATGAGAATTGTGCAAAATTATGCCTCGTTGCTGAATGCCTGGGTTGCACGGAGTGTATCATGGAAAGCACCGCTCCGTGACACTGAGTGTATCGCGGAAAGCATCAAGCCCATGACATGGAGGTATTGCGGAAACCCTCAGAAATCGCCCAATTTATTCCAACTTTGGTGTTTCGCTCCCGATATCATTCCTCCAGTTCACCAAATCATAGATTGGGTCCTCCAATGCATTATTTCCTTCAAAAATAAGGACTAATCATGTTGGTTAGTATATATTCATATTTACATAAAATCACATGAAAATGCATATAACAAGTAGATAAACAAGACTAAATTCGAGTTATAAAGTAGCACTTCTAAGATGCAATAATGCCCAAGATCACAACCCCACACTTAAAGTCTTGTTCGCCCTCGAACAAACCTTTACATCTCATGCACATGAATACTCACACATAGCTAATTTCAGCAAGACAATTCAAGCTACTACAATATGACCGTTTAAGATAGCAAGCTACAAAATAGAACATGCACGATTTAATCATTGAAATGTAATACAACTATGTTAAGACTTCCTAACATCCAGAATCGACTCTCAATATCAACAAACTCATGCAAATCAACCAACCAAGACATCCGACATGAATTTATCTCCTCATTAAACATGTTCCCTTATAACAAGAGAGTTACCCATTTTTACTCACAAATTTTCAAATCACAACAAGTATGGGTATATGAATAAAATTACGCTCTCTCTCTCTCAAAGAATTCATGCATCATGTAGTGACTCATGCTTGCCCTTAGTGTTTACTCACTAATTTAAGGATGTATGAATGTAAGATCAAGTAGGACTTAATGGGTTGTAATGCTTTCAAGGGACTGCAGTACTATTCGGCTAGAATAGTAACTATCTTCCCCAAGCTCTTGAATAACTCCTCAACCTTTATTAAGGACATCTCTTTTTCTTACTTCACCCTCATTCTTCTTTTCACTCTTGAATTTTCTCTTCTTGTTCCCATTTCTTTAAGCACACTTAGCTTATTAGTAAGGAGTACTTCCACAACTTTTCATTCATTTACTTTCTTACTCCCTACCAATAATCAAGCATTTTCAAACAAGTGCACTTCCAAGTTTTTTCAACTTCCACAATTGCTATTTCTCCTTCTTTTCATGCTTCTCACTTCTTCACTTTTTTAGATTTTTCACTTAAGCGCTTAGGAGCTTTGGATCAAAATCAAGGCCAATGAAAGAAAAACAATTAAGCTTATGTTGTAGCTTAATAAAGAATAGCTTAAGGCCCAATGGGACTCACTAGATTCAACATTCAAGGTAATGTAAAGTGAGGGATTAAAATTGGTTCATTGAAAGAAATGCCTAATCATCTCCTACAACCCACATCCTTCATTTCGCTTTTATATACACGTGCAAGTTCCGACATTCCACAATAGCACTAATATTTGGAAAACTTACACTCACAAAGACATGCTCAATTCAAGACATTCCGCGTACTCTACTAGCCTAATCACAAGAATTCAAAATTAAGCTTCAATCACATCGAGTCACATCTGTCAGCTTCTATGTCTCAAACAAAGTTATACACTTCTCACATGCTTCAACACTAACCCCACTTGTATCTTACAATCATGTATATCACATAACAAGAACCTCATGCCATCAATTAGCTACGGGTTCAAAAATCAAAACCTATTGATTAATTTCCTCAAGACGGTCGTCAACCATCCATCTTCGGAAATAGGCTCTAACTATGACTAAAAACACTATATATGACAGTTAATTTTTATTCTTCTGCTCAAAGCCCCCGTCGGAAAAGAACCGAAAAGAAAAACTAACGGGTGATTAAAGTCATGCTTGGACTCATAAAATTTTTCAAATATTTCACAAGCATTACATTCAACAAAATCGTTAAGTTACTAACAATTTGAAATTTCAAATTTCTGAAATTTCCCTCACCCCACACTTGAATCATGCTATGTCCTCATAGCATCAAATTAACATTTAAAGAGGGTGAGAATGCCCAGGCCTTTAGGCCTAGCTAACAACATGTTTATCTTTTACATCCGGCACAAGTGTGTTTGACCCCATATTTTTCTCTTCATGCTTGTTAGCTTCCTCCTCCACTATGTACTCGACTTCCCTCCATCTCGTGCTTAACTTTCCACCAAAACAACATAAGATGAAAATAAATAAAATCAACTACAATGTGCAAGAAATTAAAATGGTACCTACGGTACCCTTTGCCAATTTCCCAAGAAACGCTAATTTTACGTCGTGACACGACGTATCAAGTTTCACCACTTTTTTTCCCACCTTGAGGATATGAATCTCACCTCTAATTTCTTCTCTAATTTTCTTATTCTCCCGGGTGGTGGTGAGAAATGAAAGGACCAAGTAGATGTCGCCTTGGCATTTATTGGCGCTAAGTAAGTGAAGTCATTCTTCTTTCGTAATCAACATATTTTTAATATATGGCTTGTTCCCCTCTATATCTTTCTCCACAAGTTTGTAAGACTTAGTTCTAGGTTTTCAACCAAACTCAATGTCGAAAAATGACTCGAGTGGGGTACAGACACCTCAACTCGAAACCGCATTTTGCTTGACTTTCTTACTTGTATATACCTTCTCCACATTAACATCTAACTCCTCATGAATGTCAAATGATAGGTACTATATCTCTTCTTTCAAGAATGGATCTAAGCTATACGTGTGAGACAATCATGGAGACACTCGGGAGCTTCCAACAGTTAAGCTTATTTCAAGAACTCACTCTAATCTTCTCCTTGTAGTCCTTCCTGAGTATTGCATAAACCGCTACTTGCAATTCCGTGAGCAAGCGCGCCCCTTCACCATCTCCATGAACTTGTTGCTTATCATTTCCAAGGCCTCTCCATTTTCCTCTTATCAATTCCTAATGCTTCCATCTCCTCCTTCATTGCTTCGCTTTCTCAAGGACTGCTTTAGCATGTCTTCTATTCGAGCTTGGCGTTCCACCTCATTTTCATCATGCCTATATTCAAGAACAATAGAAGGATCATAGTAGGGGCTTTGGGGAGGGGGAGGCGATTCGACAACCATTCCAATAACCTTCTTGACCACCACATATATTGCACGTGTTATAGTGTTGCCACAAGTGGGGTCCTCCGCATCTGCATAAGACTCATCAAAGTAAGAGTATCCACCATTTAACCCATTTATATTCCATGAGGTTCAAGAACCATATCCTTGTTGATGCCCGCAAGTGTACGGTCCGTGCAAGTAATATAGTAGCCCTTTTTAAGAGCTTGATGTCGAACCCACAGGACTGGACCAATTCAGCTAACTATCAAGTCTTCAAGTGTGATATTAAATACCGCAATTGCTGATTATATGTTTCTTATAGAGCAATTTAAGTCTAAATGTGGTCAACGAAATACTTTGAATTAATTCAAGGAACAACTAGAGTTAAAGATGGATAATCATGCGATACTACGTTTTGCAATGGCTTACATGAACCTATCAATTGTCGTCTCACATAATTAGAATTGTATGTTCATGGTCTTCCGAACCTCTAAACATGACAAACTAGCCTCACTACTACATTGTGAGCGAGGATGCTAATTCTAGTTCGTGGGCAATTAACTACGTGATGTGGTTTATGGGGTTATGCTATTGATGAGGGTACTGCATTCTCCAACTATTTAACCAAACTTATCTTCACAACTACTTCTTCGAAAGGGTGTAGTGACAAATCTAAGTCGGTGTCTTTCTCTCTTCCCATTTTATCAACCAAGAAAGGTATTAGGTATATTTCTATCCTAACCACAAAATCTTATCAAAAGACAAGAACTTGCTTCTTACATTCTTGTGTTCTTCCCTAGGTTTGCTTTCTCAAGCATTTGCCTAAGCTTAACGTGTGTGTTTTCATGGTGATCAATCATTAAAAACAACTAATAATTAAGAATTCAAGCAAAACAACAATCAATAACTTAAAACCAAAACAAAATCGCAACATCACAATTGTCTGTGGCTTCAACCCTAGATGGAGGTTTCTAGCCACCCATGTTCGTATAATTACAATAAACTATAATTAAAGTAACATACTTACAAGAATTGGTAGAAGAGAAGATGAACTTTATGAACCCTAGGTGAGTTCTCCCACTTGTCCCTCACTCCTTGGTAGTCCGTAAAATAAATCGTGACTTTTGTTTTTAGGAGCTAAGGGAACTATTTATAGTAAATGAGAATTGTGAAAATTATGCCTGGCCGTGGAATGGCTCCATGGCACGGAGGTCAAGGAGCACCGCTCCGTGACACCTGGAGTGTGTAACGCGGAGCACCGCCTCCATGACACTAGGGAGGTATCACGAAAGCCCTCTCGGAAATCGCCCAATTTATTCCAACTTTGGTGTTTCGCTCCATATCATTTCTCCACTTTACCAAATCATAGACTGGGTCCTCCAATGCATTATTTCCTTAAAAAAACAAGGACTAATCATGTTGGTTAGTATATATTCATATTTACATAAAATCACATGAAAATATATATAAATAAGTAGATAAACAAGACTAAATTGAGTTATAAAGTAGCACTTGGGCATGCAATTATGCCCAAGATCAATCCTCAATATATTTCTAAGAAAAAGTGAAGAAGTTAGCAACAGTGCCAGATGAACTCATTAGAGTACTTGTTCCTTTAGCAGAATGGGAGATTTTCTTGAAGAAGCTATTTCATGAAGACTTAGAGAATTGAGATTATGACTCAATTCAATTCTACATGAAAATAGATATGAAGATATAAAATATTTACCATAAATTTATCATATGGAGTTTCCTTGAAATTAGGAGAAAGAAGCCGATTGCGTGAATAAAATCCAAACCATGTCAAACTAGGATTGGATTCATGAAAAGATTTGAACCAATTTATATTTAGATTAGAGAATTACAAGGAGGCAATTTACTTCTATATAAGAAACATGACATAATATTTGGAGTTTGTATGCACCAAAAGAGAGAGGTATCTGAGAGAGTCAACACAAAGAGTCTTGAAGAAGAAACTACTGCTATAATGAAAGAACCTGTTCCTATTAAGTTTTATCTATATTTTCTTGAGTTGTAATATTAGTTTCTTCAAGTGGTTCTAAAATAAGATTTTGATTACTTTTTTTGTTGATTATAGTAGGTGTTATCTTACATTTATAAGGAATTCCATTGACGGGGTAGAGTCATTAAAGAGAAGAGTTAAAAGGGTAAAGGTTGGGAATAGTTCCTTAGGTGTTACAAGAGTGGTTGTAAATCTTAAATTGCTCGATTTTAGTGGAGAGTTTGAGAAAATCCTACAGAGGTAGGTCATGATTTTTATCTCCCTTGAGCAAGTAGTTTTCCATGCTAAAATACTTGTATTGATTTTATTTATTCTGCATTACCTTCTTACATAGTTTCTAAAAATCATAGTTCCTTGAGTTCTTAGTTTGCAACCAAACTAATAATTGGGATCAGAGTTAGATCTTTTAATAAAAGCTAACACCTTTAAAGACTAAAGATGGTTTCACCATCAGGAGTTCAGGAAGACAAATTAATAACAATACTATCATGCTTAAATGGTAAAATTACAGTTGGTAGAAGGTAAGAATGGAAGATTTTTTTGTAAGTGAAAATCTCAAATTATGGAGCATCATTCGAAAGGGATCAAACAAGACCTTAGATAAGGAAGCTCAATTAGATGATCAAGCAAGATATGTTCTTATAAGTGGTATTGATACTTATGATTTTAGTAAGGTCTCCTCGTATATCACTGCTAAATAAATGCTGGACATATTGCAAATCAACAATGGAGAACTAAAAATAGAAATTCATGACTGCAGTAGTAAGGAAGGAGAGACCCAGTTCACAAAAGACAAAAAAGAAATTTTTAAAAAAAGGACTACAACATTGAGAGCCACATCAATCCTATAAGAAGAAGATGATGAATTGAGGCAAGCTTAGCTAAAATCAAGGAGAGAATCTACACTTACTCTAAGAGAAATCTAGTGTACGTATCATAGTAATGGAGGTCTTGAGATGCTATCTAACAAAAGACATAAATCGACATATATTCATTCTAGACTAAAAAGGGATCACCAGATAGCAACATGAAAGAGAGAAACCTGAAGCAGAAGGTAGCTTTTGCAAAGGAATAGGTGGTGAAAATTCAACTCAAAATAATGAAAAGATATAAAGAACACCAACATCTTGAAATGGTCAAACTCTCCCCAAGAACTCTCAAGACAATTCAAAGGAAGAATCAAATGTCACATTCTCTACCCTCATGAAGAGCTTATGAAGAAAAGAATGCTTCAAATGGAGCTAGTCAGTGTGAAGAAAAAATTTCTTGAAACACTCAAAAGGAAAATTTCTTAGAAGGTCTGCTGAAGAAAAAAAAGTACTTCAAAAGAAGATCATCAAGGCATACTAGAATTAGATAAGATAGTTAAATAAATAAGGACATCAAAAGGGGACACGCCTCCTCACAGAAATGAGAAGCCAAAATGAACTGATATTCCAACTCATGTGATATATCATATCATTTATAGAAAACTCCAAGGGGAAGAGGCGGCCAAAGTGCAGGGATCTGCAAGGAAATACACAGCTCAGTAAAAGGAGGAAGATATTTGAACCTGACCAACTTAAGTAATAAACAACTTTTCTAGAATGGATCAAGAAACACTTGATTCATCCACTGTCTAAAAGGTGAGAGCACAAACTAGTTTGGGTTCCTAAGATGAATCTCTAATCAAAATTGAAAGCCCAGTTGAGAGAAAGGAGGAGCCTAGAAGGACAAACTTTCCTCTCAGTATAAAGGGCTTATTAAAGAGGGAACAAAGTAACAAAATTTTTTCCTCTTATAAGAAAAAAAAGATTCTTACAACAAAAGAAAGGAATAAGATTATATAAAACCTCAAGCATAAAGAGCATAAAAATCAATATCAAAAGAAGGATTGTCTTTCAAAATTAGACTACCTCAAGGGATCTTGTCAGATGACCTAGTTCTTATGACTCACTAGTATGCATCTTTTTCAAAATTACAAGTTTCTTAAAAAATCTGCCTATAAGTGTCATATGTTTCAAAACATGTCATGTTATCAATAACGAAGGAAACTAGTCCCTTAAAATTAAACCTCGTCTAATAAAATTCAGTGGCTCTTAAAAAGGGACCTCAAAAGTCATCCAGATTATTGTTTGAAAAGGTCAGTCCCTCTCATATTCTCTCACTCTTATCATTCTTACAAAAACTAGAAAGGGTAAAAGAAACTATCTACAACTTAAAACCTTGTCGTAGATTCCTTAACAAATTTCCCCTTGAATTTTGGCTTGAGCTGCTGAAGGAGCACATTCCCAATCCTATGGGTTTTGGCTGACAAAAGTGATCATCCACTTTGAGATTCCCATATGTGTTGGGAAAAAGGGAGGGAAAAAGGAAATAATTGATAGGACCACATTAGCAGAGTGTAATATTCTTCTTAAAGGAACATGTTTTATGAGTAGTAGTGTGGTCACAAACTTGCTAAAATAGATTGCTATAGAAAGAAAGGCAAAGGAAAGAGTAGAAGTTGAGAATGAAACCTTGAAAGTTGAAAATGCTAAGCTACAGGTGCACTACTTTTTGTGTAAAAGGCTTTAATTAAGAGATTGATCAATTCATGAGCCGTTTCCCATCCCCATACCTCACTAGCAAAGAACCTATATCTTAGCCTTAGTCTTCCTCTTATGACCTAACAAATTTTTTTTCTTAAAACTACTTGTTGTTCATGTTTTCTAAGAAACTCTAGAATTTAGCAGTTACTAGAAGATTTAGGTAACTATATATTTGAAATAGTCTTTTTTGACTTTGGTGATGCTTTAATGAAGTGTTCCTGTTGGTATTACTTATTTATGATATGATAATTTTCCTTATTGATATTGTTAATTACATGCTCATTCTTAAAAACACTAAATATGTTCACTCTACTTTTTGATGATATCAAAAGAGAAATATACTATTGAAGCAGATTCATATGACACAAAGGACTCAGATGACATACTTGAAAAAGATTTTAAAAAAATTGGTCCTTATAAAGAAAGAATCACATAAAAATTCCTTTTAAAGTACTATAGTTAGGGACAAATCATAAAGAAACCGGTTCTTATTGATAATGAAATCTAGTTCTATTTAGAACGCTTCTATATTCAGTTGCTATTGATTAAGCTACATTATAAAGAAACTAGTTCTTGCTTATAAAAGAACCAATCCTAACTTAGGGAACTGGAGACATGGGGAAGTTGCAAGAAATTTGTCCTGAAGAAAGAACCTAGTCCGTATGATGAAAATTGAAGAAATATTTTTAAAGAAGACATACAAGAGATTTTTTTTTTGTAAAGAAATATGATTATGATATGATTCTCAAACCTAGCCATTGAAAGGAATGCAATGAATAGAAAGTTAATCCTTGTAGTTGATTAAATAAGTTATTAAATAAACTTACAAACTATAAATCTAGTAACTTGTACATTCCAGAAAAGGTTGTAGTTCCTAAAGCCTACTGATTTAGGAAACTTACCAACCTAGCTGAAATCAAGGGTGAACTACTGCAAGCTTATAAACCTTGTATAGTGAGTATAGTTATATCAACATAAAGTTGTAAATATTGAGCAACAAGAAGCTAGATCCTAGGGGGACGATTTTCAATATAGGAGTTGTGATTAAGGGGAAAGATGCTCATCAATAGTGTATGAATATTGAATCAGCTACAATAGTACACATGTATACATATGAAGCTTCTATGATTTTTTCACAATAGAAAAGGAGAATTTATTTGTAACGATCCATTCGATCGTTAACGAGTCTTGGCAACATAGGTGTAAGAATTAAAAATCTTTATTGTATGAATTTTAATTTTTGGAATAATAGGTGTAAATTAAGTAAATAGTGAGTAGGATACAGTTAAAATAAAATGGACCCACACAGGCGAAATCCATCGTAGCGGGCAGACCATCACTATAGCAAGACCGCTATAGCGAAGAAGGGACCACTTTAGTGAAAGATTCTTTCAAACCATAATTCCGTAATTAAGTTTATTCAGGACCCAGATCCTATTTTAAAAAGGATTTCCTCTTAAAAATACTCCAGGGTAAAAATTATGACATTCTACCTAAGAATTAAAGAGTGTCGCCCTCAAAGAATAAGACTCCACCATCCTTCCTACTGATGCTCCATTAAGAACTCAAGATTAAGGGAAAGAAATGAAACTCCATCAAATTTATAACAACATCTTGGCGGCTAGGCAGGTTATAATTTACTTTGAGTTTAAACTTTGATTAGTGAATCGTATATGCATATAAAATTGACAAATATCTATATATACAAGATCATACTTCGAATGAGATTAACATAAGAAGGGAAGATTGTTATGTAATATTTAGCTGTAAAGCTTGAATAAATTATACTAAGATCTTTAAGAAGAGGTAGGGGTGGTAAGGAATATCTTGGGTCTGACATTGATGTTGTATATACTTGGTAATGATTCAGCTCTTATAGTTGTAATGAAAGGATAACTGGTAGTAAGGGTATAATTGTCCTATAAGAACTTGAGGAAAAAGAACATAGCAAGATACTAGTACTTGATTGATAGTAAGGAATTATGAACTAAAAACCCTGACTTGATTAGGTTAATTGCGGTATTATTGTGAACATTATTGTAATAAATGATTATGAAAAGGGATGGTTAGGTGTTCGTGATTTAATTCACTCATAAACTGAATAGATATATATAGTGATTTTGAGGTACACCGCTAATGTTCAATGTGTATGTGGTTGTACTATCTTGTGTGATGGCTGGACAGAGAATATATTGAGATGACTTGATGGTGATTGAATAATATACCATTATTCTTATATGAGTGACTCATTTCGGAGATGAGCATCTAGATGAGCGATTATGATATGAGTGATTTGAGTTAAAGGGAGCATCAGGACGAGTAGTTGAGTGGGAGAAAGTACCATACTGGTATGGTATATGAATTTCTAGAGTTCTCTGCAGGTCATGACTGGATGGGCAAATATAAAACCCTCTGGCAAGTTTGTATAGATGAGAAGCAGATATGTAATCAGAGTTGATACAAAGTGAGATTGATTAGATACAGAGGATATACAACTGTGATTAAGTATAGATATAGTTTCATGGTTATATTTTGATGGCATATCACAAATGATTGTCGGTTTATGTTTACATCTATTAGAAAATTATATATTCTTTTTTGATTTACATGATTATATCTGGATATGGTTTCATTACTTGATCATTATTGACTATTTGAATTCCTAAGATTTTATGACTGTGTGTATACCTTTTGTTTCTGGGTTGGTCCTGGTTCGCGGTGATGGTTCTACCAAATAATTGGTCGACATCAAGAACACTATGCATTATAATAAGTCAATTGATGGGTAACTGGAAATAGACACGTGTAATTGTGATGGTGTACTTATTTAGTATTGGTGTTGTAAATCTCTGGAACTAACTAAATTGAAAGTGAAGGTCTAGAGCTTATTGATTGAGATTAGTTAAATGCGGTAAGGATATTATTGGTCTATTATGAACTCAGTGGGAGAACCTGATAGAATATGACTAAGTTTCATAAGTTGTTGCAGGAAAATTGATCATTTATGTCATTTATTTTATACTATGATAGGTAAACTAATCTTAGTCGATCGATGATGCTTACGAGTACGTGTCGTGTTTTGATACTACTCCTGCTACACTTTATATGGGATATAGGTTTGTGACAGGTTTTTGAAGTCTCATGATCAATGTGGTGATACTCAGCATCAACTTTTGCATTTCTCTTTCCAAGTGAAGCTGTGTTTTCTAATTGTCTTTACTCTGATTAAAGCTCTTGTACATGTCTAGACTAGGTCTTTGGAAAATGATGTTTGGGATTTTAAATGAAATCTTGGGATTTTAAATAAAAATTGGTTTGTTATTTCTAATTGATAACTTTTATTTAAGAAGATGTTCCCTCATGAAATCATGTGTTAAAATGGGGTTCTCCTATCGAACTAAAGTCGAATAGGTGCTCGATCCTTCAAATTGGGTCGTGTCAAGTTGGTACCAGAGCCAGGTTACTTATCTCACAAGTACAGAAGCAATGTTAAGTAGAGACCCACATATTAGTGTATAGACGTCCACATTAATCCTCGGGGAGCTATGAGACATTTAGATAATTTTTCTTTTATTGTTTCCTATCGTGTCGTCCTAGTTTATGTTTACCTAATTTTAGGTCAACTGGTATCTGGAGGATGTTAATTGGAATCTCGACAAATTTAATTGGTATCTGAAAGATTTCGATTGGCTTCTGACGATATAAACCATGTTAAGGCATTGACTAAAAGTGTCTGAGTGATGGTAAACAAGGTATAAGTGGTGAATAAGGTGAGAAGTTCCTGGGGGTGCCACTGCCTAGTAAGCTTCGCTACAATGAAAGTGTTCGCACTATGACAAGCTCACTTCAATAACAGGAGAGCCACTATAGCACACCTATTGAACATACGAAAGTCTGCCACAATGAGATGTAAGTTGCCATAGCGCACCCACTGCAGCGGATAGATGCTGAGCAGAATCCAATCCTCTATTTTAAAAAATTCAGAATCTCTGCGAAGGCCATAAGGAACCTATAAAGATACTAACAAATTGATTTAGAATAAATAGAAGTCTCTAAAAATAGGGGCTATTGTCACGACCTGAGCTGAGACCTCGGATCGAGATACAAGACCTAAAGTCATGGATGACTCCAAGCTAACCCATGGTACATACATACCATGATAAGATCCTTATTAAAAAGAAATAAATCATTAACATGATATAAGCGGAAGTCTGCGTATCAGAAGAACAAAAGTGTAAACAAAAATCAACAATGTTGAACTATCTATACATGATTGTCTGAAAAGCCTCTACTACTACGACAAGCTGATGGGACAACACCCCCAACTAGCTCACTAAGTATGAAAATGGAAAGACATGCTAAAAACATAAAGCTGATAACATCCTCGGAGAATGAGGATTCACTCAAGTGGGAACGAAGCTAGACTTATCGGGAGCGAGCTATCAGCGAGGCTGAGATGGATCACCCAAACCTATATCATGAGACGATATAGCATAGAGTATGTGGTCAGTAATTTGAATGTATTGAGTATGTAGAGAAAGTAAAACATGCTAGTAAAATAATAGTATGAAATCATGCATGTAAAGCAAGTTAGATCATGAGAGTAAGGGCTATATGGTAAAAGACATTTGTCTGAAATATACACACTCGTAAGCTATTCCTCATAAGTTGAACATAATGACCTAAGGTTTTAAAGTAGAAATCATATAGTGTACTTTACTTGAAAGCATAAGCGAAAACTCATAAACTGATAAATGGGTGTCAAATTGTTACACCTCGCAAGTTTCTAACGTTTAGTCGGCCTATTCGTATGTTGGTTGAGAGTTTTAGAGTGTCATACGTACAAGGAAAGAGCTCGGGGAAAGGCCGAACGAGTACAAAGTCAGGATTTCACGGGAGGAGACCGAACCAAGCTTCCCAAAGGGGCAAAGTGGCACGGAGCAGCTCCTCCGCATTGAGCAACGTGGCACGGAGAAGAATCAACGCAATGGGCAGAGTGCCGCGTTGCCTTGTCTGCTGCCTCAAGTATATAAAGGTCTCACACTTAGAAGTTAGATCATTATCCAAATAATCACGGCCAGAACAGAGGGAAACCGAGGAAAA
>JACEIK010004618.1:42726-53885 GCA_018107945.1 Datura stramonium | reverse complement strand
CCCCCACCCCCCCAAAAAAAAAGAAGAAGAAGAAGAAGAAAGAAAGAAGTGCGCACCTCTAGTTATAGCCATACCAAAGCCTGCCTCTTGTCTTCCAAGTAGAGTCTCAAGAAAATCTCAAAAACCAATCTTGGAAACTCCAATCTTTAAGTTGTTGAACAAAGAGTGATGACATAATGGAGGTATCTCTGCAGTGCAACCTTTGGGACAGCGTTTTGGAGCTGACTAAGGTAGCCCAGGAAAAGGGTGGTGATCCGCTGGTGTGGGCAATACAAGTTTCTTCATGTCTGAGCTCATCAGGGGTGTCTTTGCCTTCTCTTGAGCTAGCCAATTTCTTGGTATCTCACATTTGTTGGGAAAACAATTTGCCCATAGCATGGAAGTTCTTGGAGAAGGCCTTGGTTCTCAAGATTGTGTCTCCCATCATTGTTTTCCCTCTGCTTTCCAGCAGGTTTGCCGTTTAGTTGTTTCATCATTTTCTTTTAGTTCCCAATTTTTTGATTCTTGTGTGCATTTCTATCTTGCCTTTCGTTATTCTTTGAAAGATTGAATCTTTAGCTTTCTTAGGTACCAAGGTCAATTAAGGTTTTTGAGGAGCTTTATTACATGATGATTCCTGTTTAAATGCTTGAGGAATGTTAATGTAAACTTGCGTCTGTTTCCTTGTGTTGTGTGTTGCTTCTTGTTATTCATAGGTGCTTTCTATGTATGATATAACGGAAAAAATCCAATCTTTAGTTGCTGTGGATATAGATGCTTAAAGGTGTGCCTTCATTGTTGTAATGTACTATTTGTCAGTTTGTATCAAAAATTTCTATTTGTTTGTCCTCCTTCAGAAGGAAAAATCATTTTCCCAGGTCTCTGGCATAATGTTATTGACTTTTTGGGTACCAAGGTCAAAATTTCTCTGTGTTTCTCTATATTGACCAGGGCAAAGTAATCTGAAAGTTCCTTGTATATCCCTGAAGTAACCATCTTTGGAGCTTTTCCAGTGTGTTTTAACAATAACTAGCTTGCAATTGGTTTACAGCTTCCTTTCGTTTCCTTTTTCTTTTTGTTTAAAACTATGCCCAAGCTTGCAAACCACCTCTGCTGTGAAAAACAAATTGGAATGAATACTTATGGGTATTTTAATGGAATTCTGCAGTAATTATCTTTTACTTGTCCAGGTGCTTAAGCTCCAAATTTCTTGTTTTAATCTTTCATCTTTTGGTATGTCTTTACATGTATCTTAGAAACAAATTTTGGCCCTAAATATGTTTTTTATGATGTTTTGTTGGCATTGTGGAGATCTTGTCAACGCACATTTGATAGCATCTTCATCTAATCCATTTTCTTGTTTTTCCTTTTTGCTTGTGTGTGTTTGTTGCTTAATTTTTACATTCACTTGCCTTTAATTTTTTACAGGGTAATCCAAAATCGACACTTGAGGCCGGCAGCATTTAGGCTCTACATGGAACTCCTGAGAAGACATATTTTCTCTCTTAAAATCCATGTAAACATGCAAAGTTATATGAAGTGAGTGGTTCTGTTAATGACTGTTTGTGTCACATTTTTTTTAATGTTAGTGTTTCCCATCTAAAACCTACAGCTTCTGTGCTCCATATTCTAACCCACTACTTTGGGATCTTTTGGCTTGGTAAGATTCAGAATGTTTACTTGAGAGGAAAGCCTAGACATGTTACTTAGTTTAAGGAATAACAGATGATATCAGAGATTTCTCATAGATCATTAAAACTAGACAATTTTTATTGTAGAGATTAAGAATATTTCAAGAGTAGGGGAAAAGAATGATTGTTGTTTTTCAAAATTGTAGGTTAAACCAATTGTGTTTGCTTACATTTCACAAATTAGATTGTATGTATATTGGTGAATGTTGATTCTTGGGTGTGTCAGGGGTTTAGGTCTTGAGGTGACTCTAAATTTACCTTTTATGGTTAGAATCTTCCATAACCCTTTTGTATTGTGTTCTCCTATCATTAGCTCCATGCTTAAGTAAAGCATGCATTCCACAGTTGATCCATTCTGTTGACCTGACTCATACCTTTTTGGCCAAAATAATGTCCTACATGCAGGATTGTGAATTTCTTAGATAGCGTCCTCCATTTGACTGAGGTATTTGGCGTGCAAGCTGATGAGCTTGGTGTTCTTGTTGTTGAGATTATCTTCTCAATTGTTTGGCAATTACTTGATGCATCATTGGATGATGAAGGGTTGCTCCAACTTACTCCAGAAAAGAAATCTAGATGGCCAACTAAGCCTGAAGATATGGAGATAGATGGATGCATAGCTGATATGGAGAGAAATGAACACAAAGAACGGTTAAAGAATTTAAATACTCTTCTGGCAATTGAGTTGATAGGGCAATTTTTACAAAATAAAGTAACTGCCAGAATTCTTTACTTGGCTCGCCAAAACATGTGAGAACTTTTTCCCTTCACAATCTATTTCCGAGCTATGCATTGTTTCAAGTGTTATTTGATGTTTGTCTATGTTGAAAAGACTTGGCAGTTTAGTTTTAGCTTTGCAAGTCAAGTTACAAATTTTGTGAATTAACATTATCTCATGTGTGGCCTTGGATGCACTTACATGGAAAATAACGAAATCAATAGTACCTTAATGTAACTGCCGCATGTTTAAACTTTGTTTCTCCTTAATGATGGTTTCAAATTATATGTACCTTGACTACTCAAGCTTCATTTTGAGACTTTAAATATCTATTCCTGCTTCCTTGGTATGACTTTCTGAAGTTTCACTCTTATTGAAATATACAACTAATATTGTGCCGAAACCTGTCAGGCCTGTACTTTGGGGAGCTTTTGTTCAGCGTATACAACTACTAGCTGGAAATTCATCAGCATTGCAAAGTTCAAATGTTATATCACCCGAGACACTTCTTCAGCTGACATCAGATGCTCACAATTTAATCAAAGCAAATTCCTTACAAGAACATTATGTCAGAAGCACTTCACGATCTCTAGCTACTTGTGCTCGTCTTTGTTTTGGGAGTAGCCGTTCTTCCCTTTGGCTTCCTCTAGATCTCTTCCTGGAAGATGCAATGGATGGTTCACAAGTTAATGCTACAAGCGCCATTGAAATTATTACTGGTGCAATTACTTTTTCTGTCACATTCTCTGTATCTATAGAACTATATATAAATGTACTAATTATTGAAGTGCCTAATAGAAGGTTGTGATTTACTTCTGCAGACTTAGTCAAGTCCCTACAAGCAATCAATGCTACAACTTGGCATGAGACATTTTTAGGACTTTGGATGGCAGCTCTACGACTTGTTCAAAGGGTTAGCAAACTTCTTTTGCATCTAGTTTGTGTTTAATGTAATATTTACATTTCTCCAGCTTAATTTCCAAACCTTAACTTTATGGGCTTCAAAGTAGTTGTACATTGTTGCCCTTGTTTTTCATGTATGATTCATGTGAAAAATTCATCTAGCACTTTTCACAGATACTTTAATAGTTTCATCTTTATCTTGGAAGATAAGGTTGAGTATTTTGTATGATGGTGCTGCAGCATAGCTGAATAAACTATTTGGTAGAGAAAGACAAGAGAGCTGTAGAAATAAATTTAGGCGATGAAGAGAATGAGGCTGATAGCAGGGTTTCAATCATTTTAGGAAGAAAGTACAAAGGTCTGCTGTGTTTTCATTATCTCTGTCAAATGAAGGGTGGGTTTACATGAAAGCACTAGAATTTTTGAGAACTGCTTAAACTGTCTCATAAGTATGACAACAAGTCCACTTCGTCCAAAAAAGTATGACAACAAGTTCAGTGACTAGTGTCAGATAAAACATCAATTGTAATAGGCTGACAGTCGAAATCTGATGCCACAGCATACACCTAAGAGTGCCTTACATGGATTATGGAGTTCCAGAGAAGCTAATGTCATTTGCAGAACATTTCTCTTTGGTCATTTATCAATGACTGCTCTTTCTTAATTCTCTTAAAATCTAATTCACTTATTGTTTATTTATTTCTTTTTAACCTACAAACTCTTCACCAACTCCTGAAGAAGGCAACACAAGTTTGAACCTGATTGTAGAAGCACTAGATTACCAAAGGTTGTCTTAGGACATAAGACATATCTTTTTTGTTTCTCTCAGTGTTGAATTACCCCATAGTGAAAGAAGATGTTTTCAAGTGTCACCTAAACAATTTTTTTATTATTGTTATTGCTTTTTGTTTTTTTATTGGAATAAGTTAAGTTCTGCCTAAACAGTTATAAACAGCAAGTTTGCAGTGAAGGAAATATGACTATTTTCCATGAGCATGAAGTTCATTACATTCAAAAGATTAAGATGATAAGCTTTATTTCATTTGCAGTATAAAATCTTTTTATTTGTTTTTGATTAGTTTTGTTTCCAATTGTCTTAGGAGAGGGATCCAATTGAGGGCCCTGTACCTCGCCTGGATACTCGCTTGTGCATGCTGTTCTCTATCATAACACTTGTCATTGCCGATCTTATTGAGGAAGAGGAAAGTGAAGCATGTGATGAAATTGAAACCAGCATAGGCAGGCCTATGAAAAAACAGGTTGAAACCACACGGCGTAGGGATGTAGTCTCTTGTTTACAGAATCTGGGTGATTATCAAGGCTTGCTAACTCCACCTCAGGCAGTCACTTCTGCAGCTAACCAGGCTGCTGCTAAAGCAATGATGTTTAGATCAGGCATCAATACCAACACTTCATACTTTGAGTGCATCAACATGAAGGATATGCCAACCAACTGTTGTAAGCACTCTCTTTTATATAACCAAATGGGGCTTGAAGGTGTATGAAACCCCCAGTGTTCTACCCTTTGTTTTACTCTATTAACTTTAGCAGAAACTCAGAGAGACAGAATTGATGGGTTTACTGGGTTTCTAACTGTAGGCTTGGGAAATGGTTTGGTTTGTCTAAATTCTATGATTGTTTAGGCTCTAGTGAGTAGTGTATGTCAATAGTCTGAGGAAAAATAAGCTTTCAAATTTATGTATAGCTCAAAGTAATTGCATTAGTGAGTTGTCTAGAAGCAAGAGGAATGTCAAAAATCGACAAGAAGATAGATTAAGATATATATCATTATAGAGAATAAATGCTGGAAATCTCTGACCTGTACATGATAATATAAAATATGTTTTGTCTGCGTAAGTATAGTTGTGGCCAAGAAACGGTGGTAGATTTATGATGATCACAATTTAGCATGCTTCAGCTTATATGAGCATGCTTTACATGTAACGGAAATTTATTGCAGATTCGCTTTTTCATACCAGTTTCGCTTAACCACTTGAGCCTATAATCATGTGTATATAAATGTGCACTTTTTTCTACTGATGTTGTGAAGTCATTGATGGTTTTGTAGAAGATTATACATTTTCCGGCCTGTTGATACAAGATAAAGGCTCTGATATATGCACAAGAATAAGCATAAGAATAAGCATTTTCCATGGTTTTTGGCAATTGTTTAAACCTTATTTGATAGATCATTTTGCTGAAAAGTTTACCATCTGATATTGTTTCCATCCCTGACAAGATGCCTAATAATGCTCACTTTATTGAAAGCTTCATTGTACTGTGGTTATATAAAACAGAAAGATGTTATTATTATATGTGGCTAAAAGTCACGTGTCTGTGAGAATGACACCAGTGAAGTGGATATTGTGGTGGTCCAACATTTCTCACAGAATTTGTTGTTTATTTTTATTATGCTGTTGCTGTCTGATCAGTGTAATCAAAGTCGAACTTTGGCCTTGCAGCTGGTAACCTGTATCACTTGATAGTTGAAGCATGCATTGCCAGAAATCTGCTGGACACATCTGCTTATTTCTGGCCGGGTTACGTGAATGGACTCATGAACCAGTTACCACACAGTATGCCAACTCAAGTACCTGGTTGGTCATCATTTATGAAGGGAGCAGCGTTGACTCCAGCAATGATTAATGCTTTGGTTTCTGCTCCTGCTTCAAGGTATGCTTAGGTTAGCTTTACATTGATAATTTAGTTCCATGAAAAATGTCTAAATTTCAATGATTAATTAAAGCAAAACCAAGTTCATGCTGTAACTTATCTGCACGTTGAATCTGTGTAACAATTAGAGCTTGCAATACTAAAGCAACAATTGGCAGTGGATATTTGTGGAAAGGGCTAATGGTAGAGTTATATATAGTTGTCCTCTTATCCTAGGCATTGACTCCCAAGTGCAGAAAGAAAACTAGTAGTCAAAATCTATCGTAGTTCTCTGAGATAGTAGCCTGGTCTTCAGTTGCTTTTTTTCTTTCCTGAAGCCAGGTATATCAGATGCTCTTTTTAATTGATTTAGCCAAGGATAAAGCAACTTAATTTAAGCTCATGGATTTAATGGAAGTTTAGCAGAGCTTGAGAAGATTTTCGAGATGGTGACCAAAGGAGCAGATGATGAGAAGATAGCTGCTGCTACCATTCTTTGTGGAGCCTCACTAGTTCGTGGTTGGAATATACAGGTAATAAGCAAATAATTTATTTCATTGCATTTGTGATTCAGCTCTATAAGAGAAAGGAAAATCTTTAGTTTAAATTGTGGGTGCATGTGCCAAATGGTTCAGGTCTCAAGCCTAAGTGAGCATTACGATCCGATACCCATTACTAAGAGTATCATTAAATTTTTCTTGCGAAGAAAATGTGATTCTTCCTTTTGGTTATGATCATGCAGGAACATACTGTCAATTTCATAACCAGGTTATTGTCTCCTCCAATTCCTACTGATTATTCTGGTAAAGATAGCCATTTGATAGGCTATGCTCCAATGTTAAATGTCTTACTCGTTGGAATAGCACCAGTGGACTGTGTTCAGATTTTCTCCCTTCACGGCATGGTATGTTGTTAAGCTTGAAATTTAATATAAGATGAAAATGCATTTTCTATGAATGATGGTAATCTCATCTGCATGTTGGTTACACTACTAACTAATAGATATTTTCCACGAACATCCTGACCTAACTAATCGTTTAGCATTTATTATTCATATAAGAGCTGCAAGAGAAGCAAAAGAACCAAGTTTTCTTAAACGAAGGGCCTTCATCCCAATTATGGGCCTCTTTTATTAGAGTCTGTCATTTTCAGCTGGGAAATGAAGTCCATATTCTCAGCTCATTACTCGAACAAGTTGAGTTCTTCCTCTGTGATAAATCCCTTGCTTGATTGGTTACTTATTCTTTCTTAAATTCCAAGATAAAATTGAATATTAGAGCAATGGTGCACTTGCTCTCTCAAAGTTTCGGACTAGAACAATCTCCTGTACGAGCTTTTCATGCACAAACTTTCAAAGATTATCATGCTGAGATTGTATAGCATGACACACTGGGAGGTGTGAAAGCACGTGTCAACTACACCCCTGACTATGTTCTCTTTTAACCTGTGAAACGTAGCAATCCTAACACTTTCTTTATGTTCCACAAAATGCTGTAAAAAATTGCTAAATTTGAGAAAAATGTAACGAGGAATTGGGAAACTTCAAAGTTTTCAGTAGAGAATTAGATTTCTCTTCTCAACAAATTGTTGAAGCCAAAGGACAAATAAGGAAATCTGAAGTCTGTCTTAACAAAAGAAATGAAAGAACTTAAAGATTTATTAGGTGTCTTTGGATTGTGAGAGGAAATTTCAGAACATTTATTATTTTCTTGAAGTCAAGTTGTATTCAAGTAACTGTGAAAGGTAAGACATTTTAGCAGCATCCTACTCTATCCTTAACACATCTAAGATGTCCTTAAATACTTCCCAGCTAAATGAGAGACCTCATTTTCTCTCTATTTTTATTTGAATGAGAGAGTGAGGCATGAGTAATTTCTGAGTTCTGCATGCCTTTATAAACTTCTAACTATTGATTTCTATTTTTGCAGGTCCCACAACTTGCTGCTTCATTAATGACAATATGTGAGGTATTTGGTTCATGTGCTCCCAATATCTCATGGACACTGACAACAGGAGAGGACATCTCAGTGCATGCTGTGTTTTCAAATGCCTTTGCTCTACTTCTGAAGTTATGGAGGTTCAACCATCCACCTATTGAATATAGAGTCGGAGATGTGCCCCCTGTGGGATGCCAACTAACTCCCGAATACCTCCTACTAGTAAGGAATTCCCATCTTGTGTCTTCTGGAAACATGCTAAAGGATCCCAATAGAAGGAGACTTGCAACTGTTGCAAGTTCCTCGTCTCCTAATCCGATTTTTGTAGACTCATTTCCGAAATTGAGAGTTTGGTATAGGCAACATTTGGCATGTATAGCTTCAACTTTGTCTGGTCTTGTGAATGGGACTCTTGTCTGTCAAACTGTTGATGTTTTACTCAATATGATGTTCAAAAAGATTAATGGGGGAAGTCAGAGTTTGATCTTCATAACATCGGGAAGTAGTAGCTCTTCTGGAACTGGAAGCGAGGATACTTCTTCGAGGCCTAAATTACCTGCTTGGGACATCCTCGAAGCCGTTCCTTTTGTGGTTGATGCTGCTCTAACAGCATGTGCCCATGGAAGACTTTCTCCTCGTGAATTGTGCACAGGTTAGTCAATGCATATAACAGTGACTCATATAAAGTACATCTTCCTTTCAACCTATCTGCAGCTTCAAGATCATCCACTTGCACATCTCAAACTGAACTAATTAACAATTATAACTAATTTTCACTTTTTCAGCATCCATCTCTAAGAGTTTGATTGTAGTTGCTTCCCTGTACTTATATCTTTAATGTGTTAAAGCATAAATTCAAGGGGGAGGGTTAGGAATTTCAGGCACTCGTCTTTCATTTCTCATACAGGCTTTGAAATCATGGTTCTACATTATCAAATAGTTCCATTTTCACAATTCCAGGTCTTAAAGATTTGGCTGATTTTCTTCCTGCATCGCTAGCAACCATTGTAAGCTACTTCTCTGCTGAGGTCACTCGTGGTGTTTGGAAACCAGTTTTTATGAATGGCACTGATTGGCCAAGTCCTGCTGCAAATCTCTCCAATGTTGAGGAACAGATCAAGAAAATTTTAGCAGCCACTGGCGTAGATGTCCCAAGCCTTGCTGCAGGTTTTTCCCCGTTACTTACAGTGATTAAGAATGTCATTATCTCTATTGAGTAAAGCCACAAATGTTTCTTTATCTTCTTTTGAACCACATATAGACTAAAGTCTGAAGCTAAATGCTTCCTCCATTCCTAGACGAATGACACGATTACTGTTTTGGGGAGTCATAATATTTTCTTTGACTACACTTTGTAACCTTTATATAGTCTATGTTACTATAAAAAGTTTTTATTTCTAGTATCTTTTAAACAGTTTTGAATATGTATATTTTATTCCAAAAAGATTAAGATACTGATGTTTGAATTTGTGCTGAAAATTAAATGTGCTACTCCTCATACTTCAAATCTATAACATTCTTTTTGGAAGTAAGGGAGGATCCAAAACAAGAGCAATTCATGAAAATACATTTTTAAGATAAGAAAGCTATATCTGTCATTACCTTCTTGGGAAACCTATGCTTAATTTTGTTTGATTCTGTAAGCACTGAAACCATCTCTAGTGTCTATAGGCTCAGAATCTTTTCTTCAACTTTTTGTACTTGATCATTGAATTCCAATTTGTTTTCGCAGGCAGCAGCTCTCCAGCAATTCTTCCACTTCCATTGGCTGCATTTGTCAGCCTTACTATAACATACAAACTTGATAAAGCCTCCCAGCGGTTTCTAAATCTGGCAGGCCCTGCACTGGAGTCACTTGCAGCTGGCTGCCCTTGGCCATGCATGCCAATTGTGGCTTCTTTGTGGACGCAAAAGGCAAAACGGTGGAGTGACTTCCTTGTTTTCTCTGCATCTCGAACTGTCTTTCTTAACAACAATCATGCAGTCATTCAGCTTCTCAAAAGTTGCTTCATTGCCACCCTTGGTTTGAACTCTTCCTCCATATCAAGCAATGGTGGTATTGGTGCACTGCTTGGTCATGGATTTGGATCACATTTCTATGGTGGTATTTCTCCAGTTGCCCCAGGTATTCTGTATCTACGAGTTTACAGATCCATCAGAGATATCATGTTCTTGAGAGAAGAGATTGTTTCACTTTTGATGCAATCTATAAGTGATATAGCATGCAGTGAGCTTCCAAGACAAAGGTTGAACAAATTGAAGACATCCAAAAATGGAAAGAAATCTGGAAATGTGTCCCTTGCTGCAACAATGACAAAGGTGAAACTAGCTGCCTTGCTTGGGGCTTCTTTATTATGGTTATCTGGTGGCTCAGGGCTGGTGCAGTCATTAATAAAAGAGACTCTTCCCTCTTGGTTCTTATCTGTTCACAGCTCTAATCAAGAAGGTGACACGGGTTTGCTAGTTCCAATGCTCAAAGGGTATGCACTGGCATACTTTGCAGTACTCTGTGGAGCTTTTGCGAGTGGAGTGGACTCGTTGTCCATGGCATCCAAGCGACGTCCAAAAATCATTGGGCGTCACGTTGAATTCATAGCCAGTGTCCTGGATGGCAAAATATCCCTTGGTTGTGATCCGGCTACTTGGCATGCCTATGTGTCAGGATTTGTGAGCCTGATGGTAGGTTGCACACCGACTTGGGTGTTTGAAGTGGACGCAGAGTTGTTAAAGAGGCTCAGTAAAGGCTTGAGACAGTGGCATGAGGAGGACCTCGCTCTTGCTTTGCTTAGCATTGGTGGGGTTGGTACAATGGGATCAGCTGCAGAATTGATCCTGGAGGCTTCATCATAGTATTTCCTCTTACCATAAGAAATTTTGTAGGTAGATTGTTGTCGGTGGTTAAAACTTAGTGTTCACCCAAGTAACCTTGTGTACAGTTTGAAGGTGTAACTCTACTTTATGTGTTTTTAGGCTGTTCCTTTGATGGGAGGGAAGTCATGTACATTAGGTGTGAAAATATATCTTTTAGGTTTGAATTACTAATGATAACCTCTATGTGATTAACAAGATTGAGCCAACTTCTGTGAAATAGTCTTATTGAAGGCACATGATCTTCGCCTAATTTGTTTTCATTAATATTAAAATGTCTGGATCTGAATGTACGTCTGAATGGTTAAAATGTTGTTTCTAGATCTGAACATTGAATGATTAAGATTATTTATTTTTCAACATCTGAATGTACATAATTTTTTTTATTTGTAAACATAATAAATATATAAC
>JACEIK010004618.1:23833-42632 GCA_018107945.1 Datura stramonium | reverse complement strand
AGTGGTGGTGATGGTGTTGGTTGGTATAATGGGTAGTAAATGGTGGTGGTGATATTTGTGAATGTGGAGTAGTGATTGATGTGAAGCTGGTGGTTGATGTTGTAGTGACTGTCGTGATGGTGGTGGTTGGTAGTGGTAGTTGTGATGGTGAAGTTGATTGATGTTAATAGTTGAAAGTGTTGATGGTAGTAGTTGTAGAATGTGTGGTGGTTGATGATGTGTTAGTGGTAGTTAGGACGGTGTTATTTGTGATGGTGGAAGTTGTTGGTGATCACGCCCAAATTACATCTCGCAATGAAGTATAAAGCGGTCGTTGTCAAATATAATAACTCAACTAGGTTGGGATCGATCCCACTGGGAATAAGTGAGAAATAATATATTAACCGTGAGTAGATCAACCAGTAGTCAGTATTTCGGAGGAGGGTTGCAATAAAAGAAGAAATAATTTAAGCTAAGAGTTTGTTTGTATCCAATAAATAATAGAAACTAGGATTGTGTTTCCCATGATTTTATAACATAGTAGGCTTATTTTATTAATGATATATCCTGGTGAATTTCAAGCAAGACTGACAATTAAGTTCATTTAATGTCTCTCGACCTACACAGATGAATTTCACTCTAAATCCGCTCAGACTTTAGGTGTTCATATTTTGCCCTCATCATATGTCTTGGACTGACTATCCTTGGTGAGAGCTACAGTCAATTAGATGAGGGTTGGCAGCCTCAAATTTCCATTGTTATTCTCTTTTCCTAACTTCAACTTCTTTGGTGAAGCAAGTTGATGATATAGGCAAGTTCAACGTTTGCAACCGCTAAAACTAATTTAAACGAAGAGAATAACAATACACTCAATTTCACCATTCAAGAATCACTATTTTATTGCCTACTTCAATTAACCCATCAATTCCATCATGGCCCTAGCTAAAGAATTTAGTCCCTTATCTTTGAAGAAGCAATAACATAATATCTATAAGAAGTCACGATGATCACTTATAATAATACGAAACTGTTTGACAAATCTTGAAAAGCTAAATAAAATCACAAGAACTTGATGTTTTTCTCCCAACAATGATATAAAATAATGCGTTTCACAACTTGAAATAATGTGCGAACTATTAACAAAAACGTCCTAGGGGGTATTTATAGTAGTAGGATAAGTCTGCATCTCTCCTACTTGGATTGGGATTCGACTGACTTTGCAAGTCTTGTGACGGATAAGCTTGGTCCGCAACCCGGGGCTCTGTGCGGTGATCAAGCTTCGCGAGCTTGCTACACTGGGTTGCCCTGCGAAACGCGGGGCTTGCTGCATTGCCTTGTCTACGCGATGCCAACCTCTATTTCAGCATTTGATCTTGTCTTTTTCAAGTCCGGTTTAACAACACTTGTTTTTTAAGCTCAAATAAGTCAAAACCCATCGCTTTTCATCCTGCAAATATCTAATCATGTGTGTTAGCTTTTTTTTTTTTTATAAATATCATACAAAACGAAAAAATCACACATTATTTATTCTCAAAATATAGCTAATTATAGGCAAAATATGGTAAATAAGTGTGTAAATACGCCCAACATCACCACTTAAACTATTATTCGTCCTCGAATAATCTACTACTTCCTTACTCAAGTTTCACACAAAAAATTCACCTCACGAACAGGTCTACTTACACTCAGGTCTATTAGACAATTCAATCAAGCTCCAACAATCCACTCGATATGCATATAAAATGAACATTCAAAAGTCATATGTCGAAATCACTTAGCTTCTAGAACTAACTCTACATGTATATTTGGGCCCACATGAACATATGTAATCTAACAATCAACGATACACTAAAATCTTACCATTATGTTCCCCTCACTATTTAGAGAGATTCCCTTTCACTCATATGATGCATAACCTATTTAACTTGTGCATAGATAAAACAATATCGCCCACTCTCCCCAAGAACTTCACATGCATGAAATAGATGTACCATAGGCACGCCCTTAGTGTAAATACTCCACTAATATAACACATAGAATCTAAGATCAATTAGGACTTAGGATGATTGTAATGTAGGCTAAGGGACGGGTAGGAACTATTTGGCCAAGATAGTGACTAATCTCTTTAATCACTTTAATACTTCACAACTCTTTCACTTTTCTAACACATTCTTCAATCTTCCTATTTTTCTCCTTATACTTCTTCTTTATTAACTCTTTGCAACTTAGGTGACTTAGTTGGGAATTCTTGACAGTAAGCTCATTCATAATTTTTCTCTTTTGCTTTCTATTCTTTTTCATTCATTTTTTTTCAAACTTCTTTTTTTTCTTACCCCACTAACATCACCCTCCTTGTTTTGCATTTTTCATCCTTTTCTTTTCTTCTAATTTTCATATTTTAGCTTTTTCCTTTTTTCTTCACTTGTACTCCTATTATGCAAAAAATTTCAATTAAAGTACCCAGGAGTCATTTGAATCAAATAAAGGTCAATAGAACAAAAGGGATTTAGCTTATAACATGGCTATCAAAAGAACGGGCTAAGGCTCAAAATGGCTAACTAAGACAATCACATTAGGGTAGGTAAAATCGAGATACAAATAGGCTACCAAAGAAATGCCTATATCACTTTTTAGATTCAACATTCTCATTTCTCTTAGTGCACACACCAGGCAAGTTCTAGACATGTATATGCAAACATGGAGTATATGCAAAATCTCACACATACAATGACACAAATGATTCAATAATGATGATCAAGATTACATAAATACACATAGCCATATTGAATGTCTCACATTATTAAAATTAAAATTTTCAAGCATAGGAGTAAAGTTCCAAAAGTCTAAGTATTTCTACCTTTTCATGCATTTTTGAGTGAACTCATACAAAGTCTCAATGATATCCTGGGTGAAGCACCTAGCATCAGTAAGTTTACAAGTTCTTGCTCTCTTAGCTCCCTAAAGATGGTCTTCATCCATCTATCATCGGAAAAGTCATGATTGTGACTAAAAAAATATCTAGACTCTAGTCGTTTCTAAGGGACCATCCATCGAAAAAGTACCGTAAAAAATGAACAAAACTCAAACATAAAAGACCACAGTCTCAAAATAATAGGAAGACTTTATCATAAATAACGAAAAAAATCTGAGTAGAGGACTAACTAATGATATAACGATGCAAGCATATATCAAAATTCAGCTTCTCCCACTCCACACTTAAGCAATAACACTATCCCTTGTTCTAAAGACAATAAAGAACATGTAAAAAAAGTGTGAAAGAAAGAACTCCCCGGTCCTACTCCTTATCATTAATGGGATACAAATTTCTCATGAGAATCTACTCCGTATCCCAGACCTCGGTGCGGAGGTTTTGCTCCACATCGCGAAGTCCCCTGCGCAAGATCATGGTGTGGAGCTATGCAGTGTTACCCTGTTTCAATCTTTCGCAGTGAAAATCTCCTCCTAAATTTATGATTTTGTTCCTGCATACTTGAGCACACAATTCAAATATGAAAATTTATAAAATTAAAACAAAAAATAAGTTACCTTGGATTGCCTCCCAAACAGAACCTGGTTTAACGTCACGGTACGATGTCATCAATTTTACCACTTTTTTTTTCACTTTGAACTTATGAATTACACCCCTAATTTTTTTTAATTTTCCACTCCGCTCGAGGGGTGGCAGTGTAAAAAATAGAGGAACCAAGCAATAGATGTCGCCTCTTGCACTTCTTGGCCCTTAAATGAGGGATGTAATTTTTCCTTGTTGGCATGAAAAACTTTAAAATGAAGTCACTTTGATCTTCCTCTCCAAAATCCTCCATAAACTTGGCTGCCTCAATTTTCATATCACCAATCAAGTATAATATTGAAAAATGATTAGAATACAGTCTTAATCTCTTCATTTTCAAGCATGCTTCCTTCTTGACATCCTTCCTCTCAAATGCACTAGAGTCCTCGAAAATGATTTGATGGACTTCTCTTTGCAACTCTAGTGTCACTTCCTCAATTTCGTCATCTTGCATTATTATTTGTTTGATTGGTTGGAAAATCTCCCTTATCTCTTTAAAGTCCCTCTTGACCTCTTCTTCATTGGGAGCTGACTTAGAATTACTACCCATGACCAGTTGATGTTGAGCATTGCATGCCTCAATAATAACATTATTTAATTCAGCATTCAATTTCGGGTAGCAATTTCTAATAGCTCCACTTCTTGACTTTGCTCAGCATGCATTTCTAATAAGTCTTCTGTCAGCCGTGAAATGCCTTCATGTGATCCCCATATACTTTAAGTTGTTGAGATTGCTTCGATATCCAATCGTTACTCCTAATTTCCACTTGGTCAAGTTTTTCTTCATGATGGAAATTTTATAAGGCTTGTGAAAATTCTCTCATAAAAAATTCATGTTTTGATTAACTTTCTTATCATCATGTTGTACTTTTTCCAACCAGTTAGTCAGGACTCAGCCCCATTATTCACTCATCCCCGTTATGCTTCTCAATATCTCCTCAACTTCTTCTTTTTGAGAGCTAGAGATTTCTTCTTCAAATTTTTTCTCTTCTTCAATTCTAAAATTTTCATTGTGGCCATAAAGATATTTTGGCTCATCCTTTGAGCTTGAAATATCTTCTTCAACAATTTCTTCCTTAGGGTTAAACAATTCCACGGGCATTGAGGAGTTGACATCCTTCTCCAAGTTAGACTCCCGCTCCAAAAAAGGTTGGAGCATGGCTTCCATGTGTTCATATACAATGATTTGTCCTTCACATGCCATGCCATCATTCTTTTCAAACTCAAAAGCACAACTAGCATTTTGTTATAGCGACTGAATCGATAAGAAAAATAATTTGGACAATCACCCCATGTCCACCTTGACCACCACATAAAGTGCAATCGTACTCATCACAGAAGTGAGAAGGTGCACACATCTCTCGTTTGGGGGAATCTTCACAATCTTTTTAAAAATGGGGTCCTCCACAATATGGACATGAGAAATCAAGATATGGGTCACCGCCGTCAAACCCCTTTTTATTTCATGATGCCATAGTAAAAAAAACTAACTGAAACATAAAAATAAAATAAAAAAATAAAAAATAAAAATAAAGTGATACAATAACTATGGACTAGCTGATGAATTCAAACACAATTTAACTATTTCTGAATCATATTCCCTGACAATGACGCCAAAATTTATAAGAAGTCATGATGATCACTTACAATAAATGAAACTGTTTAACAAATCTTCAAAAGCTAAATAGAATCACAAGAACTTGATATTTTTCTCCCAACAATGATATGAAATAACGCGTTCCACAACTTGGAATAATGTGCAAACTACTAACAAAAATTTCTTAGGGAGTAATTATAGTAGTAGGATAAGTATGCATCTCTCCTACTTGGACATAGAGTTGACTTTGCAGGTCTTGTGTCGGACGGCCTTGGTCCGCATCATGTGGCCCATCATGACATTCTTGATCAGCGATATGGAGCTTGCTTCACTGACTTGCCTGCTCGATGCCAACCTCTATTTCAGCTTTTGCTCTTATCTTTTTCATGTCTGGTTTAGCAACACTTAATTTTTGAGCCCAAATAAGTCAAAACCCATCACTTTTCATCCTATAATTATCTAATCATATGTATTAGCTATTTTTCACAAATATTAAACAAAACCAAAGCAATCACACATTATTGTTTCTCAAGACATAGCTAAGTATGGACAAAATATAGTAAATAAGTGCATACATACGCCCAACGCCTGTTGGTTACATGTAAGAATTGGTTATAGCGGTGGTAGTGACTGATAGTGGTGGTGGAGGTGGCCCAAGAATGTGTGGTGATTGATGATGTATTTGTAACACCCCAAAAGTTTCTAAAATTAGGCTCAGGATTAAAGAAAGAAATCAGTTGGAAAGTGAAAATTTTGCCTCAAAACAAGTCGTGGAACGACTCGTTAGGTGACTTAACGGATCGTGGTCAGACCGTGAGGAGCAGTCAGGAGGTGCAACAATGTTCAGTGACCATGCGCAACCCAACGAGTCATTAGGCAGGTGACGACTCGTTAGATAGGCCGTCAGGTGGAGGCTAGAGATCAAGATGGGGTCCTGAGGAAGTGATGACCACAGATGACCTGACGAGTCATCATGTCTAGTAACGACTCGTCAGGTCAGTCATGGGAAGGAGGAGCTGGAATTGTTGGCTTCAGTGGCAACATAAGGAGTAACGAGTCATTTAGTCGGTTAACGACTCATGAAGTCAGTCATCGTCAGATTCGAGAAAAATTTGAGGAATGTTTCAGTGCACTCCATGAATTGGCACCACGAGTCGTTTCCAAGACCATGACTCATGGAGTGCCTCGTGGGGTCTGGCAGGGGGATATTTCCTGTGAATTTTCAGGGGTGTTTTCTTAAAATCCTATGCTTCTAACTCCTAAACTACATCATTTTGAGTATTATATAAGACGTTTTTAGGGGTTCTTCTAGCCAAATCCCTTATTCCTTCAAAATACCCTCTCAAACTCTTATTCCTCCTCTCTCTCAAGACTCAAGGATTCATCAAGGGTTTCTTCAAAGGCTTTAAGGTTCAATTTCTAGTGGGGTTTTCTTCGAATCAAGTATGTGGGCTTTCAAAAAGGACATCCTTTCATCCTTGTGCCACAAATTTTTATTTTAAAAACCTAAATCAATGATTCTAGAAAGGCATGTTCTAGGGTTCCAATTTATGTATAAACTCTCATATATTTTCCCTAAATTCTAAAGACTCTCATGATTAATAGTAGTGCATGTTCATTAAGTTACTTATATATTTCCTAAAAATATGCGTGTGATGTGTGAATAACATAAATGTGGGATTTTCACCATGAATTAGTCTAGAATTATAAATGGAATTTCATACATTAATTATATGCTCTTATCATGAAGTGATATCCTTGTCAAAATATCTGCAAATCACATGGGTTCCCGCAAATCCAAAACATATGTCGCATTGTATGTGTTGGAACATGATTAGAACTTATGCGCTTTGACCAATGTGAAGCTTGTGCATGTTTTCACTATGATTACGATATAAATGGGTATGAGTTGAACATATGGTAATGGCATGATTATCAAATTTTCATCATGAATTTGAGTAAATTCAAAATGAGGTTTCATTAAATATTTATGTACTTTCACCATGATCTCATCGTACATTAATTAAAGTACGATTTGGACCTATGGATATTACATGAATCTAAGATATACGTCGTATGCTATGAACTCGGGATTTGAATATTGTGGATGTGTGTAAAGTATGGTGTAATTTGTTGAATGCTCATGTCTCTGATTAGCTATAGTAATTTAGACTAGTTCTTGTCTGCCAGGACTCTTAGTAGCTGAGAATGTTTCCCTTAGTCTATTGGGACTCTCATTAGCTGAGAATGTTTCCCTTAGTATGTCGGGACTCTCATCAGTTAAGAATGTTTCCCTTAGTCTGTCGGGACTCTCATCAGCTGAGAATGTTTTCCTTCTGTCGGAACTCTCATCAGTTGAGAATATTTTCCTTAGTCAGCCAGTGACTCTCTATATCAAAGAATGCTCTCCTTTAGATAGTCAGGGAATCTCCACATCCGAGAACATTTCCCTTCAGAAGTCAGGGACTCTCCCTTATACAGTCAGGGACTCTCCGTAGCCGAGAACGTTTCTCTTCGACAGTCAGAGACTCTATAATATCAGTCACGACTTCGGTCCTCGATATTTGTTTAGTATATAACCTTTGCGCAACAGTTGATCATATTTCAGTAAATGTTTCTTATAAAATCGTCTGTAAATATGTACATGTGTATCTCATACAAGGTTGTTGTATCTCGTTTCGGTTATATTTCCATTAATGCGTTCAGTTTACTTTCTTCTTGTATACTTGCATGTTTTAGTTTATTTACGCTCCCCGCATACTCAATACATTCCAAGTATTGACCGCACGCCTTTATGTGCTATATCATTTTATGATATAGATTCAGGTCTCCAGACTCAGCCTCGTGGTTAGATACGCTTCATTTCTCTATCAGCTGCTTGTAGTGAGTTCTCATCTCTCGAGGATGCGATTTATATTTCCATTATGTTTCGGTTTTTAGATTTTAGGAGTTAGCTGGGGGCTTGTCCCAACATCTCATCAGTTTAATAGAGGCTTTTAGACTTGTTTAGATAGATTCAGCTTTGTATCAAAGTGTTGTTACATTTGTTCTTATGGTTTTTAATTATTTTCAATTAGCTTCCGCTCAGTATGTTCTGTTAGTTGTTTCTATTATTAAGTGATATGCTATGATTATGCCATGGGTCGACTTGGAGCCTCTCGGGGTTCCTTGTCCCGTATATCGATTCGGACCTATATTTGGGTCGTGACAAACTTGGTATCAGAGAAAAGGTTTAGAGTGTCCTAGGGTGTCTGAAACGCGCGTTAAGTAGATTCTTCTTCATGGGTATGAAGCGTGCCACACTTATGATGAAGAGGCTACCAGACATTCTAGTAATGTTCCCTTTTCTTCATGATTCCTATGGTGCGTAGAGTATGAAACTCTAATAGTTCCTCCCCTGACTCGTGCTTTACGTGCTCGCAGATAATGCCTCCCAGATGAGCAAATGGAAGAGGAAATGGTAATGGGCGCCAACAAGCACCACCAGCCCCTGCGAACCCGATGGACGACCATGCTACTCATTCCGAGTTCCGGTGTCACGCCCCGAGTCTGCATCCTGGACGAAACACGGTACTTTGAGTCATAAGTAACTCCAAGTCAACCCCTAATCTATCATACACTGGTATTCTGAGTAACATATAAATATATACAACGGAACTTTAAATAAAAAATATAAACATTTAAGAGAATGAAGCTGATTCATAATGTTTGAAAACATTTGAACAAAACCACTAGTCTGAAAACCAAATCTGCATCTGAAAGCCACTATAACTGATGAGTTTCTGGGACAAGCCCCCCAACTAACTCCAAATCTAAATAGAAGGAAAGGGAAATATAACTGAATTAAATAATCTCCGTTCTTGAATAATGAGGATTCACCAACTAGAAAAGCTGAAGTCTTCGGTGAGCGATCGGCTAGTGGGGCTGAGACTGAGATCCTGCAGTTGTATCATAAAATGATACAGTATAAAAGTATGCGTCAGTACTTTGAATGTACTGAGTAAGTGAGAGAAACATAACATAATGGAATAAATAAAAAAGAAGATGCTGAACTGGAAGGACTTGCAATGACCAACTAAAGCTACTGAACTGAATAACCGAAATACGGAGATGGTCTAAAGGACCCTTTCTAATGGTCAAAGCATGTTCTAAATCTGGGATACTGATCTGAACTGAACTGAAACTGGACTAAAATGATTAGTGGGAGAGTCTATAACCGATATATAACCACGTGAGCTAAACATGGAGTCCGATGTATACACCCCATCGAAAATCCAATATACCTTGCTAGGGTATAAAGGAATGAACTTGGTGATCACAAGAGTCTGGGGCCATGAGGCCAATAATAATTGTAACCTACGGTGGCAACGTAGTTTTGGGAACCTGGGTATGCTGGAACCCCGGTCCGCTCGGTGCTAAGTCCTACTCTCACTGGATAGTCCTAAACTGAATACTAAGCTGATAGCTCAAAATTGAGGTCCAAGACTAGTCAGGGATACATATCTGAAAGCACCCTGAGAGTCTTATCGGACCAGATTCTGAAACTGGATTTTGAGACTGGTCAGAGTTGCTTATCTAGAAGCGTTGTAACCATCTAAAAAACAAACTAAAATATGAAACTGGGTTCCTAAGGCTAGTCAGAGCTGTTTATCTAAAATTTCATGACCGCTTAGTGGACCAATAAAACTGAATTCTAAATCTAATTCTGATAACTGGGAGGTACTACTTACATCTCAGGAATTTCTATAGTCAAACTAATCAGCTGACATTTTCTGATTGACACAGAGAATTCTAGCATTCTTACTAAAACTGAACTGACAATAGTCTGATTTTTTTTCAATGCTCCTAACAACATGGGAATCCACAACACTGATAAATACAAGCAAAATTTCGATATTCAAGCACTAATGCAAATTTCAAGACTTTCTAATTCAATAAATAAGGCTAAATTTCACTTCACAAGATTTAATCATTATCTCAGTCATGAACTGGTGGAAAATATCTATAATTAACATGGTATAACATTCCACATGAATTAGACGAAGTATGACTCAATTTTCTTAACATTCGATAATTTCAGGGCTAGAACGGACAGAGAAAAGAAAGGAGGAAATTGGGGAAACAAGGGAAGAACTATTACCTTGTTGAATTCCCACATACTCGAAGAAGAAATTCAGCCAAAAATCCCTGAGAAATTTTGAGAAGAAAATCGAACCCTTGCTCCTGTTCTGCTTTCTGACTACGTTCTACGCTTAGACCTTGAGGAAAGAGTGCAATGAAGGGGAAAAGGTCATTATACCCCTTTAACTCCCTCCTACACGAACCCAAGATGACGGGGTTTAATCATTAACAAGCCGGAAAAATACTAAAATAACCCTGGAGTAAAGAACTAAAAACTGTCTGACAGGATCCAACGGGCCTTACAATAGGTCGTTGGTTCAAACAACGGCCCGTTGGAGCCAATCGTTGGTCCTAGGCCAAAAATCATGCTCACTAGAAAGGACAACGGGAGGGTACCACGATCCATTGGAAGAAAGGACGGGTCATTGGTACCTTTTGTTAGTATTGGTAGGGGAACTGGGCCTTGAGATAACGATCAACACAATGACTCGTTGGTAGGACCAACGGGTTGTTGCATCGACTCTTGGCCTACACAGGGCCTGGGACTGGGCGATGGGTGGTAGCAACGGCTCGTTTGTAGGAACCACGAGCTGTTGGTTCCTCTCATTGCATTAGGGAAGGGTCTGCTAGGATTCTGAACTTGGGATCCAACAGACAATAGGACCGCTCATTGGTTCAACCAACTAGTTGTCCTATGCCTCGTTGTTTCCCCCTTAAGGAAACTGTTACATTGACAATGACTCAGACAACGATCCGTTGGAGCTTACCACGACCCGTTGTCTGGGTCGTCCTGCAATAACATTTCTGGTTTTTCTTCTGAACTTTCTTGAAATGCCTGAGTCTGGTCTAGGAAAGTTTTGGGGTGTTACATTTGGGCAGCCTTTCATATGTTGGTGCAGGCCATGACTGCTCAGATTAATCAGCAAGCGATGGCTCGTGTTTCCTAGAATGGGAACATAGAGACAACGAGAGTAAGAGACTTCCTCCGAATGAACCCACCTGAATTCTTAGGGTCAAAGGTGGATGAGGACCTGTATGAGTTCTTGGAAGAGATCCAGAAGATCACCCAGATCATGGGGGTGATGGGAATTGAGAACGCAGACTTAGCCTCCTACCAGCTGAAAGGAGTCGCATATATATGGTTTTGCCAGTGGAGAGACAATCAAGGACTTGGAGTAGCCCCCGTAAGTTGGGATGAGTTTATGACAACATTCTTGGATAGTTTTTCTCTAGGGAGTTGAGGGAGGCAACTGTCACGACCCAAACGTACACCTGGATCGTAGACACGAGACAAGGAGCCCTGAGAGACCCCAAGTCAACCCATGGCATGAGTATACATCTAATTCAATCACATAAGAGGAAGACTTAACATAAGAAAATGTAAACATGTCATAAATATGGAGAAAGGACAATACATAATCCATACATGACGGCTGAATACAACTTGTAGTCTAAAAAACATTTAATCATAAAAGACGAAATGATGGGAAAACTTCCAAAACTAACCGAACAAGTCTGAAACCGAAAGAAAAACATAGAATCTGAACATATAGCCCTCGGAACATGAGGACTCACCAAAAACGCTGATAACAATCTCAGAAGCACTACTGAGGAGGGTGAGCCTGAGAGTCGGGTCTTGTATCATGAAACGATATAGCATAGAAAGTATGCGGTCAGTACGTGGAATGTACTGAGCATGCAAGGTAAGTAAAACGGACATTTAAAACATATAATACTCATAAATGATCATAAGAGTAGGACATCATGCTCATATCATAAACATCATAACATAACATAAGGCTCAAGATTTTCAAAACATTCGTAATGCAATCATACTCATAATTATAAGAGAAAAGCTTTATTGAACATGACTTGAGCCAATATACATAATCATAACATGCATAAATCATGAGGAATAGTGGGAGGTTTTCTTAACCGACATACCCCATATGAGCACACATGAAGCCCGACTTGTAACCCTAGTCGGAAGGGTGTCCATACCTTGCCAAGGGTAGGACCATGAAAGTGTTATATCACCATGAAGGAAGGGCCATTTGGGCCGGGGACAGTCATAAAAGGGGTCCCAACATACCTACGGTGACACGTAGTTCATGAGATCCGGGGCTTAACCTGAGCCCCGAACCTACTCGGTGTTCGATACTACTCCCAAAACATATATAGTGCTCATAGTATAACATGCATGAATTAATGGGCTAGTTAAATCATGATAATCATAAACATACCTGTACATACGTGAACTAGCCATGAAATAAGGCTCGTGAGTCGGTCAAAACAAAATTCATGATTCATAAGGTTCATACATACTTTTAAATCATGCATATAGCTTGGAATTCTTAAAATCATGATAGGTAATATCATAAATCCATCATTCAAATCGTAAATCATGCTGGGTTGTAAATATCATCATTTGAGGAGAAGAACATAAAGCGATTTATCACGGGTCATGCATAATTAAGCTTAATTTCATAGAAGTCAAAAATCGATAAAATTATAAATGGTTTGAATAATAAAAACTCATCAAAACCCTTAGATTACGATGTGATTCTAAAATCCCAAAACCTATTATCAACTCATTAGACTTTTATAAAAATCATCTTTAAAACCCCATGAGTTTTTAATAAAATTTTTGTAAAAATCATAGAAGATGGGCATGGGTGTGGAAGAAATCACCCATTGATAGACTTACATACCTGGAGTAATTGATTCTTAGCTTCCCTTGCAAGCCCAAGAAGGAAATTGAAAGGATTTGAAGAGAAGAGCCTTGAATCACCTTAGATTACCTCTCTACGGAATGACTACCTCTGATTCATAACACATAGATGAACTGATCTCATGCTTTATATTCACATTCATACACATGAAGGAAACTTGAACACATGAACTGAACATGAAAACTAAATAGAGTCGTAGAGCACAACTAATAGCTCAAGTCGAAACTGAGACGGTAGAGAATAAATGTGGGAATCTAGTCATCATATCCGCTTCGGCTTCCCATGTAGCTCTTTCAACATGCTGATTCCTCCATAGTACTTTAACTGAAGCTACTTCTTTGTTCCTTAGTCTCCAAACTTGACGGTCTAATATTTCCACAGGAACTTCTTCATAGCTGAGGCTATCTTTTACACCGACGCTGTCCACCGGGATTATTAGAGATGGATCTCCCAAGCACTTATTCAAAAGCGACACATGAAACACGGGATGCACAGAAGATAACTCTGAGGGCAGGTCCAACTCATACGCTACCTTACCAACTCTTCTCATAACCCGGTAGGGACCAACATAGCGGGGGCTTAGTTTTCCTTTCTTCCCAAACCGCAAGACTCCATTCATGGGAGATACCTTTAGAAATACCCAATAGTCTACCTCAAACTCCAAATCTCTCCTTCTCACATCCGCATATGACTTTTGACAACTCTGAGTGATCTTCAATCGTTCCCTTATCAACTGAACCTTTACCATAGCCTCATGAACTGAATCAGGCCCTATTATAGCTGCCTCACCAACCTCAACCATCCAATAGGCGACCTACACCTTCATCCATAAAGAGCCTCGAATGGTGCCATTTGGATGCTAAAGTGATAGTCGTTATTATAAGCAAATTTGATCAAGGGAAAATGATCATCCTAGCTACCTTTGAAATCCATCACACACTCTCTCAACATGTCCTCGAGAGTCTAGATTGTTCTTTCAGCTTGACCATCCATTTGTGGATGAAAGGCTATGCTGAGCTTAAATTGAGTCTCAAGCCCCTTCTGAAATGACCGCTAGAACTGGAAGGTAAACTGAGTACCTCGGTCTGAAATAATAGACAAGGGCACTCCATGCAACCGAACCAACTCCCGAACATACAACTTGGAATAATCATCTGCTGAATTTGTTGTTTCGACCGATAGAAAGTGTGCAACCTTGGTCAACCTGTCTACCACTACCCATATAGAGTCGTACTGTCGGCGAGTACGAGGTAGACCGATAATGAAATCCATATTTATCTCTTCCCACTTCCAAGTGGGAATGCTGATGTTCTAAAGTATGCCTCCCAGCCTTTGGTGCTCGACCTTCACTTGCTGACAGTTCGGGCACTTGGCTATGAATTCTGCAATATCCTTCTTCATGCCATCCCACCAATAGATTTCCCGCAAATCATGATACATCTTGGTGGAACCCAAATGGATAGAGTACTTGGATCCATGTGCTTCATGCAATATCTGGTCCCTCAAATAATCTACATTTGGAACACACAAACGACCTTGGTACCACAACACACCATCTCCCCCTTGGGAGAAAACCTCCACCTTCTAACTCTGTATGGCTTCTTTCAGCTTTACCGACATTGAATCCTCATCTTGTCTAGCCTACACATCAGTCACCAAGGACGATTTGGATCTGTTTTGCACAACAACGCTTCTACTGGTCGAGTTGACCAATCTAACTCCCAACCTTGCAAGTCGATGGAAATCTTTCACCAACTCTTTCTTTCCCTCATCCACGTGGGACACACTCTCCATAGAGAGCCTACTAAGTGTGTCCTCTACCACATTGGCCTTACCTGGGTGGTAAAAGACACTCATATCGTAGTCCTTAAGTAAATCCAACCACCTCCTTTATCGAAGATTGAGATATTTCTGTGTAAACACATATTGCAAGCTCTTGTGATCCATAAATACATCCACATGGACCCCATACAAGTAGTGCCGCCATATCATCAATGCAAACACCACCGCGACCAACTCAAGATCATGGGTCAGGTAATTCTTCTCATGAATTTTCAACTGTCTTGAGGCATACATGCATCAACACACAACCATGTCCGATTCTCGAAGAATCACAATATACTACAAAACCATCGGTACCCTCGGGTAGGGTCAACACTGGTGCTAAAGTGAGTCGAGTCTTCAACTCTTGGAAGCTTTTCTCACAAGCCTCCGACCATTGGAACTTTACCTTTTTCTGGGTCAACCTGGTCAATGGAGCTGTAATTGATGAAAAACCCTCAATGAATCTCTGGTAATACCCTGCTAGGCCCAAGAAACTCCAAATTTCTGAAGGATTCACTGGTATGGGCCAATTCTTTACCGCTTTAATTTTTTGAGAATCTACCTTTATGCCCTCACTCGATACCACATGGCCTAAGAATGCCATGGAGCCCAACCAAAATTCACACTTGCTAAACTTTGCATACAATTGGCAATCCTTGAGAGTCTGCAACACTACTCTCAAATGAGCCGCATGCTTCTCCTCGCTCCGAGAGTATATAAGAATATCATCGATGAACACAATCACGAACATGTATAGATATTGCTTGAACACCCTGTTCATCAGGTCCATAAAAGCTGCAGGAGCATTTGTTAGTCCAAAATACATAACTAAAAACTCATAATGGCCATACCTTGTCATGAAGGCTGTCTTCGGGATATCACACTCCCGAACCCTGAGTCGATGATACCCGGACCTGAGATATATCTTTGAGAAACATCTAGCACCCTAGAGCTGGTCAAACAAATCATCAATCCTGGGTAAAAGGTACATGTTCTTGACGGTGACCTTATTCAACTATCGATAATCAATACACATACGAAGGGAACCATCCTTCTTTCGGACAAACAAAACCAGTCACCCCATGGAGACTTGCTCGGTCTAATGAAACCTTTATCGAACAAGTCCTTCAACTGATTCTTCAATTCCTTTAGCTTGGCTGGAGCCATCCTGTATGGAGGAATAGAGATAGGCTTCGTATCGGGTAAGAGATCAATGCCGAAATCAATTTCCCTCTCAGGAGGAATACCTGGAAAGTCATCGGGAAAAACCTCCGGATACTCACACACTATCGGAACTGATTGGATAGTCGAGGTCTCAGACTCAACATCCTTAACCCTAACTAGGTGATACATGCAGCCCTTAGAAATCATTTTCCTGGACTTAAGATATGACATAAATCGATTGGCTGGTATAACTGAATTACCCTTCCACTATAAGACCGATTAACCCAAAAATTGGAATTCCACCGCACGGGTCCTACAATTAACCAAAGCATAACATGCAAACAACCAATCCATGCCTAGAATAAGGTCAAAGTCAGTCATAACTAACTCTACTAAGTTTGTGGAGGCGACCTTATGCAATACTGTAATGGGGCAACCTCTATACACTCACTTAGCTACCACTGAATCACCGACTGGAGTAGATACTAAGAACGGTTCTAACAGGATTTCAGGGCTAACTCTAAAACTACTAGCAATATAGGGAGTCACAAAAGACAAAGTAGCTCCTGGATCTAACAAGGCATATGCATCAATATGGAAGACTTGTAACATACCAGTGACCACATCTGGCGAAGCCTCCTACTTCTGGAGGGGCACTAAAGCATAAAACCTGTTTTGGCGCTGACCGACTGCTGAACTAGTAGAGGCACCCTGCTGAGGGGGATGTGCTGCTGGAGCGGCAGAACTGGCTGTTGTCACACGGACTCCTCCGATGCCTGATCTGGCTGAGGGGCAATCCTTAAGTCTGTGCCTGGGTTTTCCATACCCGAAACACGCATCTGAGCCAACTAAGCACCTCCCGGGATGATTCTTGCTGCACTTCGCACAAGCTGGAAAAGTTCGCTCCACCTGCATGCTACCCTGATCCCTCGAGCCTAAAGCCCTACTCCTCTAAACCTAGATGGCATGCTGGCCGATGATGGAGCTGGAGCAATAGACCTGTGCTGGGACTGCTGATACTGTCCACCCCCTGACCTAACTTGAGAAACCCCATAGCTGTCGGTCCTGGCCCTCTTGGCCTTCCTCTGCCTTCGATAGACCGACTCCATCTGTTGAGCAATCAACACAATGTGTGGAAAGTTGATGTCCCGATGTAACATGGTGATTCTGCAATCCTTATCCAAATAATCCGCCACCCCATGCACAAAATGACTCACCCGAGTCCTCTGGTCTTCCACCAACTTTGGAGCATACCTAGATAATTGAGTGAACTCTAATGTGTACTCCTGAACGGTCATGTTGCCCTACTTCAAATTAAAAATTCGGCCGCCTTGAGCTCCCTTATCTCCCGAGGGAAGAACCGATCCATAAATGCAGCATGGAACTCCTCCCAACCTATCGGGCCTGAACCCACTGCCCTGGCATCTCTCCACTGCTTGAACCACATATGAGCCACTCCCTTCAGTTGATAGGAGATCAAGTTGAAACACTCTCCATTGTTCACCCCCATAACCTGAGTGATCTTAAGAATTTCCTCAATGAAATCATGTGGATCCTCGTCTATCTTCGACCTTGTGAATTCAGGAGGGTTCATTCTAAAAAAATCCCTCACCCTAGCTGCCGCCGCATTCCCATTCTTAGGGTAATGTGCCACTGTCTAATTTTGAACCTGGGCCATCATGGCCTGTGCCAGCATTTGAATTGCTTCCCTAAACTCAGCGTGGGAAGCGGCTCTGGTGCGTGCTCCTCGTGAATGGGTGGGGATGGCTGATGCTCTGTTACACCCCGTAAATTCACGGCATGTAGATGGCCTATTCGCATGTTGGTTAAGAGTCTTGAATGCCATACATGCTAGGAAAAGGACCGGGGAAAGACCGGATAAGCGACACGTCGAACCATNCTAAGGTAAGTGGAATTGCTCCAAATTAGTGTCAATATATTCCTAGCCCTAAAGTGAGCATTTCTCCCTTCTGGGCCTCCGAGAAATAGCGAGTTTTCGACCATTTTTCGATAAGCCAAAGTTTGGGCTATATATATATTAAAAGTGATATTTCCTTTCAGAATATTAGTATATTTAGTTCTAATTGACATATATATGAATACAGTTGGGAGAAATAGCAGAAGTACTGACCGAGCTACGCCAACTAGTCGGGAAATAAAAAATGAAGGTATGTAAAGCTTGTTCCTTCGGCAAGTTAGTAATCTAGTATAGCAAATTGCGTGAACTATAGAAGAAAGAACCTAGAAATCGAGAATCGAGTTAAGTATGAATCCAACAAGCATGTTTTATAATATTATGTTATATTCAGAATAAAAGATAGTAGAGTAATATCAGACAGTCAGATAATATTTCAGATACAATATAGCTCAGTATGAGAAACAATTTAATACAGAGAAAAGTATCAGATTCGTATATCAAAACATGAATAGTATTTTCAGATTGAACATGCTTGCTATATGTGATTATTGTTTGTTGAGACCTGTTTGTGTTATGAGGGTACCCTTTGAGCGTCCTCACCGCCCCTGGGTTGGTAACTGTGTCAACCCACCACTGAGGGTGGGGATACGCCACTCCAAGAAGTGGTATGCCGTCCGCTAGAGGACGAAGATAGGATGGAGCATTCCCTATATGAGGCTGATCAGCATAGCATTACAGAGCACAGAGTACAGAGTACCGAGTACAGAGTACAGAGTTGAGTACAGGAGTCCTACGGGCTCAGACACAGTTACATATATCAGAGGTCATAGTCTGAGCTGGAGACCCAGGGGGCCGGTAGAGGTGCTCGTAGTTAGTAGATGAGTTGAGTGATT
>JACEIK010004617.1:85424-103395 GCA_018107945.1 Datura stramonium | reverse complement strand
CTATAGGCCCAGTTGGCCGGAGGCTGTGTTTACAGCCGTTATATAGCCCTTTGTTTCCAGAAACCTGAGATAGAGCTATCCAGGCACCAGATGTGTCTAGTCCCACCAGTTAGCAGTCCAGGTCCTACTAGGGCACCAGGTGCCAGTCATACCCCCTAGGGCGGGGCGTGACATTACCACCTTGCCGACCCATTCCAAATTTCGGTAGGGGCCAACATAACGAGGGTAGAGTTTTCCTTTCTTTACAAACCTCATCACTCCCTTCATGGGAGACACCTTTAGAAACACCCAATCACCCACTCGAACTCTAGCTCTCTCCTTCTCACATAAGCATAGGAATTTTGGCAACTTTGAGCTGTTTTCAACCTGTCTTGTATTAGCTGGACCTTCTCCATAGCCTCATGGACTGAATCTGGTCCTATCATTGCAGCTACACCAACTTCGAACCAGCCAATAGGCGATCTATATCTCCGCCCATAGAGAGCCTCGAACGGAGCAATTTGAATACCTAAATGGTAGCAGTTATTGTATGCAAACTCAATAAGAGGCAAATGATTATCCTAACTACCTTGAAGTCAATCACACATGATCTCAACATGTCCTCAAGAGTCTAAATTGACCACTATGCTTGACCATTCGTTTGCCGATGAAATGTTGTATTGAGCATGACCTGAGTACCCAGTCCTTTTTGAAACGACCGCCAAACTGAGAGGTAAACTGAGTACCTCTCTACAATATGATGGACAAGGGAACTCCATGAAATTGAACCAACTCCCGAATGTATAGTTTGGCATAATCCTCCACGGAATTAGTGGTTTTGACCAGTAGAAAATGAGCGGCTTTTGTCAACCTATTTACAACAACCCAAATGGAGTAATATTGTCGGCGAGTGTGAGGCAAACCTGTTATGAAGTCCAAGTAGGAATACTGATATCCTGAAGCACGCCTCCCCGTCTCTGTTGCTCAACCTTCACTTGCTGATAGTTTGGACACCTAGCCACAAATTTTGCTGTGTCCTTCTTCATGCCATTCCACCAATAGACTTCCCTTACGTCACGGTACATCTTGGTGGCACCTGGATGTATAGAATACCCAGATCCATGAGCCTGGTGCAACATCCGATGCCTCAAATCATGCGACCCTGATATTGAAGCATACCATCTCCCCCTTTTGAGAAGACCTCTACCTTCTGATTTTGAACAACCTCCTTTAACTTTACCAAAATAGGGTCCTTATCTTGTCTAGTTTTTATATCAATCAACAAGGATGGTTCTGATCCGTTCTGAAATATAACACCGCCATCGGTCGAATCAACCAAACGAACTCCCAACCTTGTAAGTCGATGCACGTCCTTCACCAGCTCCTTCATTTCCTCAGCTACATGGGACACACTTTCAATGGAGAGTCTACTAAGTGTGTCTGCTACTACATTAGACTTTCCCAGATGATAAAGGACACTCATGTCATAATCCTTAAGTAGCTCCAACCACCTCCTTTGCCGAAGATTGAGATCATACTGGTTAAACACATATTGTAAACTCTTATGGTCTGTAAACACATCCACATGGACCCCGTACAAGTAGTGTCTCCATATTTTCAAGGTGAATACCACCGCAGCCAATTCGAGATCATGAGTCGAGCAGTTCTTTTCATGCACTTTCAGCTGTATAGAAGCTTAAGCTATAACTTTTTCGTGTTGCATCAATACACACCCAAGTACGATCCTTGAAGCATCACAATACACCATGAACCCATCGGTACCCTTGGGTAGGGTCAACACTGGTGCTGAGGTGAGTCGAGCCTTCAGCTCTTGGAAGCTCTTCTCACAAGCCTCCGACCATTGGAACTTTACCTTCTTCTGGGTCAGTTTAGTCAATGGTGCCGCGATAGATGAAAATCCCTCAACAAACCTCTGATAATAGCCAGCTAAGCCTAAGAAACTTCTGATATCTGAAGGATTCACCGGTCTGGGCCAATTCTTCACCGCCTCTATCTTCTATGAGTCTACCTGCACACCCTCACTAGACACCACATGACCCAAGAATGCCATAGAATTCAACCAGAACTCACATTTGCTAAATTTTGCATCCAATTGATTGTCCTTCAAAGTATGCAACACCACCCTCAAATGAGAAACATGCTCCTCCTCGCTCCAAGAGTATATAAGGACGTCATCTATGAACACAATCACGAATATGTCTAAATATCGCTTGAACACCCTGTTCATCAGGTCCATAAAAGCTGCAAGAGCATTCGTTAGTCCAAAAGACATTACTACAAACTCATAGTGTCCATACCGAGTTCTGAAGGCTATTTTAGGAATGTCACTCTCACGAACCCGGAGCTGATGGTATCTGGACTTGAGATCTATCATCAAAAAGCACTTGGCACCCTAAAGCTAGTCAAACAAATCATCAATCCTAGGGAGAGGATACCTATTCTTGATGGTTTTTTCAATTGCCGATAGTCAATGCACATCCGAAGGGAACCATCCTTCTTTCGGGAAAATAGAACTAGTGCACCCCATGGAGACTTGCTAGGTCTGATGAAACCCTTGTCTAGTAGGTCCTTCAACTGATCTTTCAACTCCTTTAGCTCAGTTGGAGCCATTCTATAAGGAGGAACAGATATAGACTGCGTGTCAGGTAGGAGGTCAATACCAAAATCGATTTCCCTCTCGGGAAGAATACTCGGTAGATCATCTAGCAACACTTTTGGATACTCACATACCACTGGAACTGACTAGATAGTCGGGGTCTCGGATGTAGCCTTAACCCTAAATAGATGGTACACACAACCTTTGAAAATCATCTTTTTAACCTTAAAATAGGAAATGAAACGACCTACATGCACAGCTGAACTACCATTCCATTATAACAGTGGCTCACCAAGAAATCTGAACTCTACTGCACTGGTACTAAAATTAATGGAGGCATAACATGCAAATAGCCAATCCATGCTGAGGATAACATCGAAATCAGTCATGGCTAGCCCTACTAAATCTTCTAAGGTGATTTTCTGAAGGACTATGACTAGGCAACTCCTATACACCTGTCTAGAGACAACCGAATCACCCACTGGAGTAGAAACTAAAAAGGGTTCTAACAAGCTCTTGGAACTAACTCCGAAACTACTAGCCACATAAGGTGTCACAAAAGACAAGGTAGCCTCTGGATCTAACAAAGCATAAACATGAAGTTGAATTACTCGTAATATACTAGTAACCACATCGGGGGAAGTCTCCTGCTCCTGACATCGGCAAGGGCATACAATCTGTTCTGACGCTGACTGCTAGCTGAACTCATCGAAGCACCCTGCTGGGAGGGATGTTCCACTGGAGCTGCTGAACTAGCGGCTGGTATATGGGCTCCACCACCCCTGATCTAGCCGAAGGGAAATTCCTGAGTCTGTGTCCGGGTTTGCCACACCCGAAACAAGCGCTTGAGCCAACTAAACACCTACCTGGGTGATTCTTGCAACACATTGCATAGGCTGGGGAGGTTCACTCTATCTGCATGCTACCTTGACCCCTCGGATCTGAAGCCCTGCTTCTCTAATCACCTTGTGGTCTAGATGGTGCACTAGCTAATGATGGTTCTAGAGCAAAAGACCTGTGATGAGACTGCTGGCAATATCCTCCCTCCCATAATTGTCTTTCCTAGCCCTCTTTACCTCTCTCTGCCTTCGATACACTGCCTCCATCTGCTGGGTATGTAAAGCTATGCGGGGAAAATCCATGTCCTGATGCATCATGGTAATCCTACAATCCTTATCCAAGTAGTTTTCCACTCCATGTACAAATCTGCTCACCGGAGCCCTCTGATCTGCCACTAACTCTGGTGCACACTTGGATAAGCGGGCAAGCTCCAGAGCGTACTCCTGAACCGACATGCCACCCTTCTTTAGATTTACAAACACGGCTTCCTTCAGTTCCCTCATCTCACGAGGGAAGAACTGATCTAGAAAGGTGGCATGAAACTCTTCCCAACTGATAGGGCCTGCTCACACTACCTTACTATCTTTTCATTGTTTAAACAAAATATGTGCAACCCCTTTCAACTGATAAGAGGCCAAGTGAATGCACTCTCCATTTTTCACCCCCATGAATTAGGTGATCTTTAGAATCTCATCAATGAATTCATGCGGGTCCTCATCTACTTTTCACCCAAGGAATTCTGGTGGGTTCATTCTTATAAAATCTCTGACCTGAGTCGCCGCTGCATTCCCGTTCTGAGGGAGATGCGCCACCGCCTATTGAATGACCTGGGCGGTCAAGGCCTGTGCTAGCATCTGTATGGCTACCCTGGATTCAGCGTGGGCAGCCAACTCTGGTGCATGCTCCTCATCGGATGGTGGAGACTAATGGTGCCCCTCTCTGTTGCCGTTCTCGTGGCTATTCCCATTTCTCCTTCCATTTATGCAACGTAGAGGCATGATTCTGCAAATGTGTATAGCACGAGTTAGAAGGATGGATAGGCATTTCATCGCACGGCATGAGATCATGAAAGAAGGGATCATTTCCTAAATGTTTCGTAGTCTCTTCGTTAAAAGTGTGGCGTGCTTCACACCCATGAAAAATACTCTACTTAACGCGGCTTTTAGACACCCTTAGACACTTAAAACCTATGGCTCTGATACTAAGTTTGTCACGACCCAAACATAGACCCGGATCGAGACACGGGAAAAAGGAACCCCGAGGGACTCCGAGTCGAACCATGGCATGAACATTCAACTAATTCAATCCATAGAAGCAGAAGTTTAAACATACATAATATAGCGGAAGTCTAAACATGGCATAAGATCTGAAATACATCACATGCGTTTAAAGCTGAATATAAACTACGTCCGAGAAAGCCTCTATCACTGATGAGTTGATGGGACAAGACACCAACTAATTCTCTAAAATTGAAACTGAAATACACCAACATATCTGAATCGATGAGGGGCCCTCGACAGATGAGGACTCACCAATAGAGACTGATGCTATTTCGAAAGATGGATAGGGTCGAGGCTAAATTTGAGTACAGGGGTCTGTATTATGAAACGATATAACATAGAGTATGCGGTCAGTACGTGGAATGTATTGAGTATGTAAGGTAAGTAAAACGGACATTTAAAATAAATAAAAGTGCATAAGAGTAGGACAACAAGATCATAGCATAAATTTCATAATGTAACAAAAGGCTCAAGGTTTCAAAAAATTCGTAATCATTCATAATCATACCCACGAGAGAAGAGATTTATTAAACATGACTTGAGTCAAAGTATATAATCATATTCATAATCATACATAAATCATGAGGAACAGTGGGAGATTCTTATAACCGACATACCCCATATGAGCACACATGGAGCCCGACCTGTAAACCCCTAGTAGGGAGGGTGTTCGTACCTTGCCAAGGGTAGAAAGATGAAGGCATGATATCACTCATGAAAGGACCATTTGGGACAAAATGGGACATTCTCAAGGGAGGTCCCATCTGACATATGGTGGCATGTAGTTCTGAGATTCAGAGCAAAACCTGGGCCCTAAACCTACTCGGTGTTAAATACTATTCCCGAAACATATATGGTGCTCATAGGATAATATACATGAGATTAATAGGCTAGTTAATTCATGATGATCATAAGCATGCTTGTAAATATGTGAACTAGCCACGAAGATAAGGCCCGTGAGTCGACCATAATCATAAATCGTAAATCGTGAGGTTCGTGCATACTTGTAAAATATGTATATACTTAATAAATATTAAATTCATGATAAGCATTTGAATAAATCCGTATCATAAAAAGTAAATCATAATGGGTGAAAGAATATCAAAATCAAGGTAAAATCATAACTTGATTTATCATAGAACATGTATGATTGGGCATAATTTAATAGAAATTTAAATCAATAAATTTATAATCGAATTAGTTTTAAAATCCGATCATGATTCGTAAAATGTGATGTGATACATGAGAGATATTAACCCATAGATAGATCACTAGGATTTCATGAGAAATTGGGATAAAACACCATAAGATTTTCAATTAAAATTTCATGAATTCGGAGAGATTGGGCATGGGTGTGAATAAATTCACCCACTCATAACCCTACACACCTGAGAGGCTTGGATTTTATAACTTACTTACTTTTCCAAGAGGAATTGTAGAACAATTGGTGAAGAACCTTAGGATTTTATGCTTGATCACCCCCTACACTCTAGAACTTTGCATGCATGAGTTTGGAATAGGTTACAATGACTTAACCTATCTTAATACACCCTGAAAATAACTTAAAATGATGTAGTATAGGACCCTAAGGCTTAGGAATGACAATAATACCCTTAATAAATTTGCAGTTAAAATCTGACTACTAGTCCCTACGAGTGACTAGACGAGTCGTCACCATGAACCATGAGTCGTTGCATGTTGTCGTCGTGCACACTGTCCCTTTTCTCCAAAGGTCCCCATGAGGGACCTAATGAATCGTGTTGGTGACCACGACTTGTGGTCACCTCTCATGGTGTCCACTGTCCAAAATCATAATTCCTTGACCATTCTTGACCACGACCATCCCAAAAAATTGTTTTGTCTGACCACGACTCATGGGGTCTAATTGTAAGGTGCATTTCCACTCCAACTCCTCCTTCCAAATTCCCTTGGCCATGGATGACTCAACGAGTCATCGAGCCTGACCACAACTCATGGTCATACCCATGGTGACCCCATAACACAAGTTTCGGTACTCAGGCCATCTCCTCACAACGAGTCACCTAACGACTCGTGGTCACCCCTACGGGTCACAGAACAACTCGTTCTGTGACCTGGTGCAAATTTTACAGTTTTCTCCATTTTAACTCCCGGGTCTGATCTTAGGGCTCTTGGGGCATTACACTCTCTGGGCTCTTTGTCTCGTGTTGCGATTCGGATCCACGTTCAGGTCATGACAAACTTGGTATCAGAGCTATATGTTTGAAGTGTCCTAGGGTTTCTAAAAGTCGCGTTAAGTAGAGTCTTTTTCATGGGTGTGAAGAGTGCCACACTAATGACGATGAGGCTACGAGACGTTTAGGAAATGCTCCCTTCTTTCATAATCTATGTCGTGTGATGAAACCATACTTCCTACCGAAGTATGAAGCGAACGTTGTCAATAAAGAACCCAACTAGAGGTTGGGGTCAAACCCACAGGGAATATGGAAGAGCTAGACTAATGCCGATAAGTGAACTTGTTTGGTAGTTACTCCAAATTGAGGGGCCTAAATAAAATAATAATTAAAAACAATTGCTAAACCTTTGGTTAAAATCAAGAATGAAAGATAACTAGGGTTTTTTGTTCCCCATGGGTTCATCACTACTTCGTGATACCTGCGTGAACATCACCAATGGTTACTTGTAGAACTGATAACATAGGTTTATTCAAATGACTAGTTCGTCCCTATTGAATGACTATACTCAATCACTAGCCCAGGTCTCATGAGCAATTGCAAATTAATCGTTATCAATATGTCTCAAATTTAACTATCCTGCGACCATAGCTCAAGTTAATACAATGATCATCAAAATTAAAGCTTTGTTGTAATTCTCTTTTCCTAATATCTATCTCTCTAGGCTCAAGAAAGTAAAGAATTCGGTCAATTCCTAACATTGTACACCGTTAAGAAACGTTTAAGCATGAAAAGAATACAATACAAGTGTTTCGCATTGGTTTTGAATTACTTTTATGTAACCCTAGCTTGTTAATCCACTATGGTTCCCACAACCCTAGCTGTGGAGGTTTTAGCCTCTCATAGTTGCAAGATTGTGATTTGGATTCATAATTAAATAGTTAAATCAATACTTACAATTATGGATGAGAGAAAAACTTCTTTGTATAAATCAGCAAAATCCTTAAGAAGAAAATGCGAAGATCAAGAGAAAGTCAAGAAAAACTTGATCAAAAGTCGAACAACTCAATTCTATCTTCTAACCCTTAATTCTCACGTCCTCTAATCAGTTCTAATTCCTTCCAACTCTCTATCCAATGATTTCTTATGAAAATAAAACATAAAACGTATTTATACAAACATAACAATTGTTTTCCTAGGATAATAGGGTGAATTTCCATAACTGAAGATGCCTGCATCTCGACTTGTCCTACAACCCGTAGCAGGAATGTACGGGTCGTACTTGCTTCCCGTATGTCATTTGGTAGGCTAAAATTTGGCTAAGTGTTGGGCCTTGGTACGACTCATACATGCTTCATACGAGTCATACTATGGTTCCGTGGCTTGACTCTGAGACTTTGCAATTTTTTTGAAGTTATTCACGAGTGCTTCGGTAAGACTCTACCGTGATGCCACGACTCGTACTGTCGATCAATATCAGGAGTCAACCTCTTGTGCAAATCTTCTGAATCTTTTCTTGACTTCTTCGCTATGTCTCGTACAATCATTGTACGGCTCATACTGAGAGTCGTATGATGAACTCTTCATCCTTAGCCTTTTGAAAATTCTCATGACCTGCAGTACGACTTGTATACCTTCCTACATCTCATACTGAGAACTGTGACTTAAGTCTATTTTCTGCACTTTCAGGCTATCTTTCGCACATTCTTGCTCCAACACCTATTTATCCTATAACCAAAGAAGAAGTGTCTTATATCTGTATAAATATACCTAAGTCCATGTTATTTTCTTAGTTTTAAGCGTCGAAAGTGCTATAAACTCACAGCACGTCAACACCCTCAACTTAAGACTCTTTCATGTCCTTAGGCAAAGAAAAAGAAAAACTAAATACGACGCTCAACTAGAAAATAAACCTAGGATACTACAATGAATACTAAACAAACTTGCACTATACATTCAACACTTTTTGACCCTTATCTCCATGAACCAACATCAGCTAATGTACCACAAGCAACCACAAAACATGATAAAAAGGGATCAAGACATGTCATCTAGCTATCAACAGGCAATCAATTCATCACCAATGCTTTTCACACAGACCAATCGTAAAAGTAAAAATAATCCATGTACCCTCACAACAAATGAATTCCCCACTCATATATATAGTATCAAATATTGCATGGGACTAAACAAGCAAGTCGCTCACTCTCACAAAGAAGTCTCAAGTACTATGTATCAGATACCATAGGCTTGCCCTTATTTTCTCTTCTTCGGTTCATCAGATGGTCGGATTAGGATCACAATGGGTCTTTATGTGGCTTGTAATGTAGGTTTTAGGGTTGGACATGATAATTATGAAAGATTTTATAAGTGACTATCCCTTCCTTTGCATCACATACTTTTGCTTCACCATTCATGTATTTCACCCTTTATGCTTTTCATTCCTTTTCTTCTCTTTTCACCTGTGCTGTACTTACAACTTTTTCCAAATTTTTTCTTTTGAACTTTCTTTTTCAAGATTTTTAAATTTTTTCATCTATTTTTTTCACACCACACCTCATTTTTAACCTTTTCTCTTTTCTCTCCCTTTTTCTCGTTCCCGCCATTTATGCACCCCTACTCTAGCCACCCTCAACTTAGGCATTTTGCCTATGTTGAGGTTCATAATATCCAAGGAAGGACTAGGGCCAAAACAGGTTCATTATAAAAAATGGGTACGGCTAATCGATTCATCAAAGAAAAATGGTCTATTAAAGACTCAAAATTGGGTTCAAGGGAATCATATGATTTTGGTAGGGTTATTTAGGATACAAGTGAGCTTAACAAAAAATGTCCTATGATAATATCCTAACCAATCATCCTTAGCCTATGCAAAGACCAACCAGGCAAGTTCTAGATCTTAAACACAGTACTGAACTAAGTATTACTCCTCACTACTCATGGTAAATGACTTATATTCTCCTTACTTGTCTAGTTTACACTTACCTTAAAAAGACTCCTTATGCTAATAAACTAAATGAAATCAAAAGATCCACAAAAATCATGCATGTAGTCACAAATACATAGCAAATGCATCAAAAATTATTAAACAGGGTTAATTTGTTTCAAAAATCATACTTGTGCATTTTCATTGGCTGAGTGATGTGACGTGATTTTACGACACTTTCAACGCTTAAAACCAGGAAATTATGCACATTTCGTGTATACTTATATAGGTATGATGTGTTTTGTGCTTAATGTTACAGGAAAATAGGTTCGAAAGTGAACTGGGAAAAATAATGCTGAAAATAACTGAAAGAGTGACTACCAGGCACTTCACGAGTCGTTAGAAGGAGGCACGACTTGTTGCTTAAGGCGTGGGCAAAAGTTGGATTTGGAAGATGAAAGACAGTGTGCCTGACGAGTTGAGGTCAACCGTGAAAGCTGAGAGAGGAAATCTTAAACAAGTGACCAGTGTAGTTGATGACAAACATGACGAGTCATCATATGAAGAAATGACTCGTTGGCAGATCACTAGGATAAATCGTAGGGTGCACTGGACTTTTCGAGGAATGAGACCACGAGGAACCTAACGACTCGTGCTCAGGCACGATGAGTCGTTAGGTGACCCATTTCCACAACTGGGTATGTTGCTGAGGGTGACTGTTTTAAGAAAGGAATGACTCGTTAGAAGGACAAACAAATCGTCACCAAGCCCGTTGCTACTGCCGACCTGGTTTCCAGTTTTAATTAGGAAAAGGATTTCTTGGAACTATAAATACACAGTTTAGGTTTATTTTTAAAGGACGATCAGTTACAGTTAGAGAGAATTGAGAGAGCTGATTTTATTAGTTTTCAACTAGAATTTTGGTAGTGATCAGTTGTTCTTGAGTCAAGAAACAAAAAGTAACATTGGAGTTTATTCATCAATTTTGGAGTTTTATTCAATCTACGTGGTTTTTCTTCTACGATAATTTGTAAGTTGCAATTATGAATTATTCAATAACTTGTGATTGTGATCATACCAACATGAGTAGCTAAACCCATAACTAGGTTTGTGGGAACCAAGATGAATTAACACACATAGGTAAAATACTTAGTGATTCTTAAACAGGGTTTTATGCATGTATTGTTTTTCCTTCGTTTTGATTGATTCTTGACGGTTGCAAATTAGGACTTGCCTTATTCTTACTTACCGGACCAAGGAGGTAATGAATGGGAAAAGGGATTAACAACGGAGACTTGAGGATATCAACCCTCATCTAATAGCTTGAACTTGTCTGGGGATAGCTAATCCGATATTAAGGGTAAGGGTCAACTAAAGTACACCCTTATACAGACTAAGTTTCATGGTGATAATCATCTAGATAGGGGAGCAACCATTTAGGTGAACCTAACTTTCCAATATTGCATGTTAAACACCTGAATAGATCACTAGTATATAAGCTTTTTGGTTATGAAATCTTGGAGAACACAATCCTAGTCAAGTCATTAATTGAATACAAACCAAATTTGATTTAAGCATTTAGTAATTTTACTTTGGTTTATTATTCCATATTTTTCCCCCTTCAAAAATAAGTAACTCAATAGTAACAGTTATTCACATTAACTTATGTTCTTACCATATTCCCTGTGGGATCGACCTCAACCTTTGTTGTGTTCTATATTTGACAATCGACCGCTTATATCTCAATTGCAAGGTATAATTTGGGCGACATCAAATTTTGGCGCCATTGCCGGGGAATACGTCTAAGGTTTTTGTTAATTGTGTTTGCTACACTATTGGTTCTTATTTCTTTCTTTTACTTTTCTTTTGTTGTTTTGGTTACTTAACAGGTCTTAGGTTTTTGCATGCCTGATACTAGAAGCCAAGGAAATCCCCTAGTTCTAATTGATCACAAACTTGAGATAACGTTAAGAAACCTGAGAAGAATAGCCAACATCCAAGAGCAGGAAACTGTGGACCAAGCCACAACAAGAATGTTGGTTGAAGAGCAAGCTCGGGCTAGAGATCGTGAGTTAGCCATAGTTGCTGAAGAGCAACGTCTAGCTGCAAAAGCAGAGCGAGCTAGATGACACAGAGGTCCAGAACACCAGAGACACTGGTACTTTGATAAAGAGGATGATTCTGATATAGATGAGTCGGTGCCACTGGAGCTATAGTCCCTCCTCCTTTTCTTGATAGGGCAAAGTTTGACATTGCCAGTGCAATGATCCAACTGCTCAATATGAAGGGAATATTTGCGGCTCATGCATCTGATGATTCCCACCCTCACTTGAATAATTTCGTGGGAATATGTAAGGCAAACAAGCAACCAGGGGTGAGCCAAGATGCAATCAGACTGAGGTTATTTCCATTCTCTCTAGGGAGTGAGGCAACGATGTGGTTGGCTGAGTTACTGAATGATTCCATCACTACTCTGCCAGAGTTTAAGAGAGCTTTTCTTGAAAAGTTCTTCCCTCCATCCAAAGCATTGCAGTTGAAAGATGAGATATATAACTTCATAAAACTAAATTCTGAGGCACTCCACAAGACCTGGCTGCGTTTCAACAAAAAGCTCAAAAGGGTGCCAAATCACATAAATCCAAATGATACATTGTTGAAGATCTTTTATAGGTCTCTGAATTCCAACACCAATGCGGTGGCTGATACCGTCTTCGGAGGAACCTTTATGAGTCACACTTATGCAAAGGCTGCGAAGCTGCTATACAGGATCACCAAAACCAACCGAGCTTGGCACACTAGAGCGTCAGAGGTTCCGGCGGGTTCGTATGCGGATGGAATGTCTACATAACAAAGGAGAAAAGATGAGGAACGTGATCAGGATATTGCAGAAATAAATACCACCATGGGGTTGCTTGCGAATCACTTGATGGGAGTCGGAGCAGAAAAGGTAAATGTTGTAGGTTCTCAGGGAAAGGCCCCGAGAAATGATGGTTGCGAATCTGAGTCTGAAGAAGAAGTCAATTATTTGAATGATCAGAGGGCAGGTTTCCGGACCAACACCTAAGGGTCCAACCAAGACTATTGGCGTCAAGGTCAAGGGAACCAAGGTCGAAACTTTTATGAGGATAATATTATAATCGGGGCCAATACCGAGACAATAGGGACTGGAAGAAGCGTGAAGAGTTAAAAAATGATAGAGGCAGCCTGTATGTTCCACCAAGAAATCATGAGCCAGAGTCCAGTGGTTCAAGGGTTGAGGACATGCTCTACAAAGTACTCAAGAATATGGAGACAACAGATAGCCACTTTAAGGAGCTTCGGGCTGATATTTCCGGTTTAAATCAAAAAGTGGAGTCACATGTCATGGCGATAAGTCAGATTGAGCAGTAGATGAGTCAGATGTTTGTTGCAATGAATCAGAGGCAGAAAGGCACACTTCCCAGCAACACTGTGCAAAATTTGAAAAATGACAGTCACTGCATGGCGTTCACTACAAGGAGTGGGAAGGCCACAGTTGATTCCCCGAGGCCAATTGTAGTTAAAGAATTAGAAAAGCCCGTCATGATGAATGAAGATGGTGTAGTGGATTTTGAAAACCCAACTTTGTTTGGGGACTCAGATGTGCAAACTGCTCCAAGTAGTGCAAAGGAGCAAGGAGATGTCCATGGGAAGGAGAAGGAGGCCCAACAAAAACTGACAGAAATCCCTAGACCTCCTCCTCCGTATCCACAACGCTTGAAGAAGAAAGTTGAAGATGGGAAGTATACAAGTTTATCTCTATGCTTAAGCAGCTATCGGTGAACATCCCATTGGTTGAGGCACTTGAGAAAATTCCCGGATATGCCAAATTCATGAAGGACCTCATCACCAGAAAAAGGATTGTAAGTTTGAAACCTGTCAATAATTTGCACCATTGTGGTGCCATAACTACATGGGTTCTAGCTCAGAAGAAGGAAGACCCAGGTGTGTTTACTATACCTTGCACCATTTGGGAGGTTGAGTTTGAAAGGGCACTTTGTGACTTGGGAGCTAGCATAAATCTGATGCCGCTAGCAGTGTTCAAAAAGTTAGGCTTGGGAACCCCCACACCGACTACTATGCAGCTACTGCTGGCTCACGGAACAGTTAAAAAGCCGATGGGGATTTTATTTGATGTCCTAGTCAAAGTGGACAAATTTATATTCCCCGCAGACTTCGTGATTTTGTACTGCTAAGTCAATTATGAGATCCCCATCATTTTGAGGCGACCATTCCTTGCAACAGGTAGAGCCCTAGTAGATGTGGAGGCAGGATAGTTGAAATTCAGGTTGAATAAAGAAGAGGTCACCTTCAACATTAGCCGGACCATGAAATAGCCAAAGGAATTCGGAATAATTTCAGCATTGGAGGATGGAGAAGAGTCGCTTGACGAATTCTGAGTAGTCAAGAGACTTCCGTCGTGCCGCAACGTTAAATCAGAGGCTGCATAGGAGGCAACCCATGGAGATGTTTTGGTGAAATCTAAGTGGCCAAAACACCCACGTCGTGCCACGACATTAAATCAAGCGCTTCTTGGGAGGCAACCCAAGTTGTAAATGTAAGAAATAGTTAGTGTTCACATTTGTTGATGGGTGCAGGTGAATAAGATGGAAAATATGAAGTTGGAACCCAAAAATTGGAACTTTAGTTCTGGTGCAAAGAGTCACAGAATGAGTCATCGTCTGACCTGACGACTCGTTCAATCAACTCATAAGGAGAACTGCAGAAAATAGAGGAGCAACGAGAGACTTAACGATTCATGTCTTCAATAAACGAATTGTCATCTCCCTCGTCATGTACACTGGATCAAAGTCTGAATTAAAAGGAAAAGAGTGATCATGGCTCACTCAATGAATCGTTTGGAGACCAAACGATTCATTAAGTGACCCGTCTTGAAGCTACACCAGTCTAAGGACCACGACATAGGCCACGACTCGTTCGGTAACCCCACGAGTCGTTGCTTGAATCGTAGGCCCCCGTTAAGTTTGCCAAACTCCAGTCACGACATGAAAGGGCTCAACGAGTCATTTACGCACTTAACGACTCATCATACTGAGCATTATAAAATTTAATCTAACCCGACCCATGACTGGAAATTGAGAAAATTATAAATTAAATCATAAAAACCCGATTTATTTTCCTTCTCTTATTTCTCCCCACTAAACTTAAACCCAATACCCTCCACTTCAAATTTCCCTCTTCTTCTTCTTCTACTCAAAACCCCGTTGACATAACTCCTCGACCTTGCAAGACATTCTCTCAAACACACACAGAGACTGCACTCCATCTTTGATCAAAGAATATTGTGAGTACTCTTTCCCAATTTAAATCTTGAATATCGTTTCATTTAAAACAATTTCTTGAGGACCTATGTTGTTAATAAAATTGAATTGATTTCGGGTAATATTATGCTTATGACAATCTGTGCCTAATGATGTAAACAAACCCTAAGAGGATTTAAACATATGATTTCGATGGTAGAAACACGTGGGTTGATTTTAATGATGTGATGATTTTATGTGTTTGTGGAGTTGAAGTTTAGGAAGAAGATGAAGTTCAAACATGTGAACTGAAACTCTTGAGAACGAGCTACATCACGAGTCGTTGGATCACCAAACGACTCGTTATGTAGCTCGTTCTGAGTGGAAAAATTAAGCCAATGAAGCAGTGTACCTAATGATTGACCTAACGACTCATTGCTAACTCGTTGGGACCAGTCGTCAAGTACACTGGCCAATCTTGAAGGAAGTCTAGTTTGAGACGACGAGTGACCTCACGAGTCGTTGCCAGTGGCAACGACTCATTTAGTCACCCGTCAGTACCACTGGGCACCAGCCCAAAAAAAAGATTTTTGTTTCATCAAATCTTGCATGCTAACAATGTTTCCATAGGTACAATGGCTCCAAGAGGTACACCAAAGAAGGGCCCAACAAAGAAACAAACACCTGAGCGCAGTCAACCTTCATACCGTAGACTGCATTATGATCCGTCCTCCTCTGAAGAGTCAAGTGGATCTGAGGAAGAATATGACATATCAGAGGAGCATTAGTGAGGAGACCCACTAGGGCTAGGGCTCATAAAACTTCAAATCTGACAGCCCTAGTGGATGCTCCCACTCCACTGGCAAGGGATCCACCCAGCCGCACGGATGTTCATGCTAGGTTTGCTACTGCACTTGCTCCCGAGGCTCCCACAGCTGGGCTAAACACAGAGAGGGTTGATGAATCACACGCTCAGTGAGGGGATTTTGATAATGAGCTGACATAGACCTCAGACACATCAAATAAGAAACCGAGAAATGTGCGGAGATAGTGTGTCCATGGCATGCGGGCTATATACAACTGAGATATTGCTCCCAATGAAAAAGGCAATCTAAAGAGGAGCGTATACGAGGAGTCGAGGCTGGTCACTAGAGGGCCGAAAGACCTTCCTGAGCTACAAGTAGTATTTGATAAATACAAGTTCGGGTGGTTAACCAAGCTATCAGGTAGCTACTACTCGTGCTTAGTCTGAGAGTTCTATGAAGTGTATGCGGCCACATTGCAGCGGTTGGCATTAGGGGGGCAGGATTTGAAGAAGAGGACCTCCTTAAATCAGGTGTTGGTGAGAGAGACTCCGGTTGATATCTCTGAGCAAACAATCTCCAGGATGCTGTATGGGCCGGATTATCAAGCTCTGATGAACACAGCAGAATTCGATCACAGGCTATCTGAGCTGAACAAAGTCAAAACCAAGAAGTTGAATAGCCAGGAGCGCATCCAGCAGTATACTTGGCTTTCTCGGATCATTTCTACGAAAGGTCCGCTAGTGGAATGGTTGCATGGTACAGAATCGCAAATAAAGAAGTCCACACTGAATTTTTAGGCAAAATTTTGGTGGTCACTGGTGCGGCACAAGATGGTACCAACCAGCAATGACAACATCCTTTCACCTGATAGAGCAGCTTTGGTAGAAAGTATAATGGAGGGGTATGCCATTAATTTCCCGCGATACATTGCTGAGGAGATTAGGGAGCGGGCAATCAATGATGGTACTACCATATGTTTCCATGTTTAATAGATAAACTCCGTTAGGAGTCAAAGGTGCCGGTATTGAAATCAGTGGACTAGAAAGTAGTGGTCCATAAGATTACTGATATCCGGTTGATTCGAGATGGTACAAACCCGATATCGAGGGCAAGGACTCAGGCAGCTGCATTCGCTGGAGCGACAATATTAGCAGAGGCATTTGTCAGCGGGAAGCAGACTGATGCAACACAGATTGCTGAGTTGGAGATGAGCCTATGGAGGGTAGAGAGACAGTTAGCTAGCCTAAGGCTACAGATGCAGCGGATACATCCACACCTGCTGATGTTCCTAAGTCATCATCTACTACAGCAGCCTCGAGACCACCAGTTGTGCCTCCACAAGCCACCACAACCGGCCTAATCACGGTTTCACAGGAGTTCTTAGTTGATATGGCTAGGAGGCTAGATAAGGCTGAGAAGCAGTAGGCACACACGGCTCTACAGCTTAGAGTTCTGATGGAGCAGGTAAAGTCGTGGGTGTCAAAGGAGTTGGAGACATTGTCTAGTTCGATGCGTGGCTGACTGGATGCTTTTGAGAAGAGAATGGATGAGCTCCTTGCACAGTTATAGGCACCGGAGTTGTCTAGATGTTACTCAGAGCTAGGAGCGCTATGATCCGAGGTGCGGGATTTGACCGCATAACAGGTAGTTGCAGTACCTCCACCGGTACTTCCAGTGATAGATGAGGAGTTTGAAAAAGAATTGCCACCAATTTTCAACTTTATCATGGAGGAGCCAGTGGCACATAATAAGGGGAAGAGTCCTCGTGAGGAGGCAAGTTATGATGATGATGTTTCTCTGCTCCTTCAGCAAAAATGAGATTGGAGTGAGATGGGGAAAGCGCTGCATGAATCGAAAGAGGAGGCTCGACAGAGAGCCGAGACTGAGGCAACGAGAGTTCGTGGAGAAGGAACGAGCTTTGTTGGATCTATGAATGCACCGGTTCAAGCCGGTAATATTGGAGATGACATTGGAGGCGTATCTACACCCTCCACCGACCAGGTAGCTGACACCTAGGTCGCATAGGTATGTTCCCTATTTCCTTAGTTTTTGTTTGGTATATATATGTGTCGAGGACGACACATGCTTTCT